>JAYECN010049650.1:0-28642 GCA_035222435.1 Microcambeva ribeirae | reverse complement strand
CCCCCCCCCCCCCCCCCCCCCCCCCCCCCCCCCCCCCCCCCCCCCCCCCCCCCCCCCCCCCCGCAATCCTCTTTCAAAAGTCAACTCACTTGCCCTCTTAAACAACCCTCTGGGATTTTTTGTTGTTGTTGTTTGGCAGAGAGGAAAATCCAGCACCTGGAAAATCATTTTGCTTGAAGATTCTCTGTAATATCAAGGTGGACATGCTGCTGCTGAGAAAAACTGTAACCACTGTTTGACAGAAATCCTGTGAGAAGAGCCATTACACAGAGGTGCACAGCTCCACATTGTCTCTTATTCCTGCCCCTGAGAGTCACTTCCATTCCCTAGTCATTTTTATTTCAGGGGGACTTGAGGGAGAAGATTAAGACCTATTTGCAACCTTGCTGCTTTCCATCTGAACTTGCATTATAATCCTCATTCTTCACAGGGGAAAAACAGAATCAGTTATACACTGTAGATTGATGCTCAAGCACATACCATAAACAGTCTGCTCAGTAACTATAAATTAAAGTTTCCCATTTACTGCTTTTTTAGATATTAGTGGATATTTTAAAAAAATTAGAGGTACAAACCAGAAGTAACAAAGCTCACTTCCAGAGAACATGCATACATCGGAGCCTATACCCCAAGTCTGCAGCACCCAGATGCAAACAAAATTTTGAACTCCAAAAAAGTAACTCCTCTTTTTATTTCAGATGGATAATGAGTACAAGCACGCACAGCAACTTTGAAAATTTGTGCCAAGGAGGCTTTCCAAAACTTATGTGGTTATTAAGTACTATGCTTCCTGAGTAAATTAAACACATTATACTGTTCTCTCCAAGACAAGGAAATGCAGCTTGTACACTATATTTTTTCCACTTAGAGATACTCATTTGCAACAAAGGAAAAAAAAAATTACTGAATCAGTACATAAGAAAAGCAGATCCTCAAGCTTTCTGCGATACCGTAATCTAATAATGCAAAGGTCTCAATGTTAGCACATAAACAAACTCAGGTACAATGAACTGAGGTCATTATGAGCAGAAAAAAAGCACAGGCCTCACTGCAACATGTTCACTTTGTCTATGAATTTTGATAACGCCAGATGTTTTTCTAACACTGTACAAACAGCAGTCATTAAAATTTATTGCTGTGAAAAGCCAGTACTCTTCTGGAATGCTTATTAACATGCAAAGACCAAAGATTCAACCTGTATCTAAACATCAAATTAGATTCAACTTCTATTGGAAAAGTCAAATACAGCATTTAGATTGAATTCTAAATTACACCTAAACATAGAACAACATCACTACTACTCCATGACACTCCATTTGGAAACAAAATCAAAGAAAGAAGCAGAATTAAAGAAAAAAATGTATTTCTTTTGGGAAGTTAGTAACCTGAACAGGGACTCAAGTAATAGTGTTTTAATGGTAAGACTTCTCAAAAAAGACTTCAAGACCTGTGAGTTCAAGAGACAACAAAAATCCTAGAGAGCTAAACAGCTGGGAGATGATGTGTTCAGATGAAAGGCTTCTTTCTTCACATCAGACATTCAAGTTTGTCCAGCATCCTTACTGACAAGAGGTGGACCAAAGACAAAAAAGTAACCCTAAAGTAACCCTGCCCAGCGTGTCAATCAGACACTGAGTTCCCAGGACTCAGGAAAGTTTCCGGAGGGGTCTGGGCCCAGGGCTCGCGAAGAGAAAGCTGGAGACTGTGGCCCCTAAAAGGGAACTACTAATTAGGGCATAAATAAAGCAACAAATCAGGTATATAAATGTTTAAAAAACAGGTCATACAGCATGAGTGTATTAAGCCAGGTGCATTTGACCACTGGATGTTCCAACATAACCCTGGGTATCACAGCCAGTAAAGTTTTTCCTTTGTAGTGAAATACAAAGGGGTCACCTCCAGTCCGTAACACTGGATGGCCAGTAAATCAAGCAGCAAAGCCTCATACCCACTGCAAGCTGCTCAACTGTTCTTTGTGTAGAACAGAATTGAGAGGAAGGGAGCAGAATTTATTGCAGCAGAATTTTGTGGGGTTTGTTCCTACGAAGAAAGTCTAACACACACTTTTTCAGTAACATTTTTGGAAGCCTGAACTAGGTCAGCTTCATGAATGTTCCCTAATAATTCTATCATTATACAATCCCTGAAGTTATTGCGATTTTATTACCCGGTCCCATATGATCAATTCCCACATTTATTAACTCTTTCGGAATTTTTCAAGTTCTTTCCCAAGAACTTTTTTTGTTACGTAGAAGCCTTGCTGCCTCCCGTGCAGACTTGTACCAAGGGAGCAATCACTTCCTAAGCTATACATTTCCTTAAGAAACAACTACCTTAAGCTGAACATAAATAAAGCTGCATTGTCATAAACATGCCTTGTTCTGTTGCCAAAAGCCTTAATATTTTTAAAACTCTTTACTCATCATTAAAAACCTTACATCTGTTATGTAATTTTAATAGCTTACACTGAAAAATAAACTCAAATTATTCCACATTGCCAGCATGCAAAGCACGTATATATTTTCCCTTCATAATGAGGAACAGATCAGAAGCTTCATTTTAAACAGAACAACATGAGATGACAGCTGGGCTTATATGTGATAGCATTAGGGCTGCCCAAAGAGACTGGTCAAAGTTCCCTTTTCCTGCATCATTCGAGATTTCTCGGATTTGAACCTAGTGAAGACACCAAATACAGATTCACATTCCCCTATGATCTTTGTGTCCCAGGAATATGTGCTACTGCCAGGAATTCCTGGCAGCCCAGGAGAGCAGGGATGTTACTGCTCCTCCATCAGGAGTTTCTATTATCAGTCCTGCCATTACCTTAGACTCAAATCCAGATCTGACCAGGTCCCCAAGAGGGCACTAAAGATGGCTAAACACAAAAAACTCTTCTCATACTTTGTCTATATAATCAAGCTGAAGTCTTGTTGCTGGTTTGTGCTTCGTTGTTTTATTTTTACTAGACTGTCAGGCAAAAGAATCTTCCTACCCAAGATTTGGTGTCAGACAAAATAAGAGATCAGAACATTTTGCATATAGTTAACATCCATCAAAATTGAATTTTTTTTCCCTTTCTCCAATTAGACTATTGATCAAAATATTTGCTGACACATTTATTTTTATTATACACCTGCACCATACACTTGAAGTTAATGCCCTCCTTTTGCAGTTCTCAGCATGGTGCATTCCCAGTTTCGCATGAAGGAAACCCCTACAGACCTCTAGGCACTTCTGGAAAGTCAGACTGCCCCAGTCCTGCTGTACTTCTCGTTTTTCACATACAGGAAGACCCTCTGTCCAAGCAACATCATGTCAACAGAAAAAAAAAAGGAACAAAATTATCATTGCATCTCTTTTCTAGATGAGAACACAGAATGAAAGATAAATTTTCCAAAATCTTTTTCAATACCTAAATTCCTTTGAATTAGAGAGACAATGGGATTTATGAATATTAAATGCTCAAAAGATTGGACAAAACCTGAAAAGAGTTTCCCAGTGCCAAGTAGGAAGTCAGGCAGGAGCCAGGAACTGAGCTTTTGTCTGCCCAACTTAAATCTATTGCTTTCACCCCAGCCTGACCTTTATTCTTTGGCAGCCCTGTAGTATTTGCAGCTGCAGGGCTACTTTAAAGGCTAGAAATAATCCTAATTCTAGAAGAGCCGACTGTCACATTTAATTCAAGAAATGCATCCTGGAATCCAAGTTAGACTTAAACCGAAAAGAAATTTTCACGGCAGCCAAGCTGAAAACCTCTATGAAGAGGTTACATCACACTTATAAAGGAAAAATGAAACAACTACAATTGTCAAGAGCGCCGCTGGGCAAACCATACTATGAAATGAGTTTGTTCAGATTTTGGTGGTACAGTTCGGACAGCTTTCACTGCTTTCCTCTCCCATGAACTTGGGATGAAAATAAATTTCAAGTCTTATTGTGCCAGTAAACAGAAGGCGAAAGTGCAAATTTAGTAGTGTCTAGCATCAACATGTCTAAACGTTCTGTTTTCAAGATGAGTGTTCTCAGCATAACTGTTGAAAAATCAAGCTGAACATGGACGCTTCTGACTGACTATCACAAGAAAGACATGAATCATAAAAATCAAATACTCCAGTCTGACCAAGACACGTACAGCAAAACCAGCGTGCACTCGGGGACAAGGAGGGAAATCCAATTGCATCCATAACACAGGCATAAATTGTATATTTATCTGAGTTATTTAAGAAGTTATATCTACGTTCTGCTAACAAGCTACACAGAGGCACCCCTCAGATAAAGTTTCCTGCTTAATTAATACACATCTAAATCTAACTTTGTCTAACAATGGAAAGAGTCTATAGCCATTAACTAGTACAAACTGCAGTGGTATAAATCTAGATAAAAAAATGAAAACATTTGAAACATTTGAAGCATGTTTTTGCAAATGTTTTGCAAAATTTTGGAATTCTTTCAAAACATTGAAAATGTTTTCACAAGTGTACAGAAACATTTGTATTTCTGTATAAAGACAAGTAAGGACACAGGCCAAAGCAAAGTCCAGTTCTGAAAATAAAAAAGCCTAAATACATACAGAGTGTGCACAGATACACACATCCCTATCCTTTTAATTTTATGCCTTTATCTCCAATGTATTTTTTTGTTAGTGTACTGCAAACTAGTATACTATTAAGAATAATATACTTGTATATGTGTCAAAATACTTGAAATATTATCTGTTTTGATGAAAATCTTTAAAAGTCTATGTTTTGTGTATTGTAAATTAACATATTCTGAATGCTAATGTCTTTCAGAGATTCTTCAGACCACTTAGAACAACTGCTTGCAAGTCAGAAATAAAACAAAAAGTCAAAAGGAAAACAGTCTGAGCTGCACGAAAAGACTGAGACTGGGGAAAAGCAGGACATTTCAGTTTGTCTAGATTGGGGCAGGGGTGAGAGAATTGAGGAAAAAGTATCCAGCAAAATCTAATTGAAAGCTCCTCCAGGGAGAAGAGTGAACAAATCTGTCCAGAAGTGTAAGGGACTGTTTGACTGCAGCAAGAACAGCACACAAGAGGATTCAGATGTGAGGTGACATACTGAATGTTTCCATCTGGCACAGGTATTCAAACATTTTAAAACACATAGCAAGTCATGTCTACAGCAGAGCTACAAAAAGAAACAAAAATAGCAAAAAAATACACATAAAGCATGGCTTGGCCATTACTGGTAAGATACATGAAAAGCAGACTTCTGGTAGGACCAGGACTAGGTGATCGAGTACAGAGCCTCTCCAGCTACCCGGGGAGGCCAGCAGCATTTGGCAAGGAGGGCACGCTCAGAACAGTAAGAATCACTAAAAGGGAGTCACTGATCTGAGAAAAAAAAAAAAAAAAAAAAAAAAAAATCTGAAATAAAAATGAGAAACTGGCACAAGTCCCAAATCAATAAATGGAGATAACTCTAGGGCAAGAGTCTAACAGTCATAAGAAAAACTAAAATGCATGTAATTTAGCACTGAACACAGATGTGCTTTTAGATGCTATATAGCTGTAAAAATGTAAGCCAAATACCTTGGCACAAAGTTTTATTGGCACTAAGTTTTATCAGCACAAAGTCTACAAACCCAAAGGCGCTCCTCCGCTTTTGATGAGAGTTTTACTTTGTTAGACATGCAGGTTCTGTGTGAACCTCACCTAAAGCCAGTAGAAGTCTATGGAAAGACTAATTGACTAAGAATATTAGAGGTGGAGCCTAGAGAAGTTCCCTGGATCTGAAGTTAAATGAAGCTGCCTGCCTGCACTGGACTTGGCACCACAACATGCCAGTGGCAGAGCTTCTGCTGGGAAATAACCCTGGAAGAGCACGTGCTGAGAGCTGGAGAATAAAGATGGAGCCTTTTAAGGGGGAGAGGGAGAAAAGACCATGACAACCAAAAACCAATTCATACCATAGAGGACAGAGGAGTGAGCTTGTGCATTTAGACAGACAACAAAACCTTGGCTTCACTGAGAAAAATTGCAGAACTTGGGTTTAGTGACATCAGAGTTTCAGTGGAGTTCTCACCATCAAAACAGAGGACTTGGGCTCTTTGGTATTACGGAAGGGAAGTCTTACTTTCAAGCCTCAGCTTGGCCTACACATCACACTGTAGAGATTATTTAAGTGCAAGTTTAATGAAGGCTAAGTACTTCCAAGAAAATAAAGCTTCATTATAGACTTTTTTTTTTTTTTTTACATTAAAAGCAATAGGCCAACAAGAGCATCCACCTCTTGTTAAGCAGTAACAACATCCATTAATCTGGAAAGCCTTGTTAAAACCCACACCAGAATTTTAAAACAAAAAAAAAATGCGATAAAATGTACTCCATTTTTCCCTCTATAGTGGGTTTAAAAGTGCCTTCTGGGAAGCCCCAGAACAGATCAGTTTTCCTTTTTATACTTTAATCATGAGAAGTTGTGCTGTCTTTCATGGCAGTGCAAATGACCAGAGAAGGGACAAAGCCTCAATTTGTCCCAGGGTAAGCAGTGTCCTAGGCTAAGGTGTCACATAGGATGAGCACTTAACAGAGAAAAGTTTTCAGATGGCTTTGAACAACTCATTCATTCTTTTAACTCATATTTTTAATCAATGCTTTTAAGTCTTCAAAAGGTTGCTTGGGGGTTTAATGAGTTCTTTTTAAATATAAAACACTTTAGCAACAATAGTTGTTGCAAAGGCATTGATTTATCGATACACTACCACAATGTATTAACATTTAACTGTTTTTTACACCGTTTTGTATGATTACAGGCAAGTCCCCTTGAAAAGAGCTGGAAGCAATCAAATACAACAGTGATAAAGCTTGAACTGAATCCCAAGCTCAGTTTTCTGGCTATCTATCTAAAAGCTACATACCCTAGGAAAGAGTCTGAAAGTCCAGACCTTGTGCTGTGTTTTCAGCTAGCATGACCCTTGCTGAAGTTATTTAAATGACAGAGACTGAAGCAGAAGTTTTAAGGACACAAAGTAAAAACGGCCACCATTTATTAAGATCACAGGCATACTGTTCAGTATTTACCAGTGTTAATGATGATGTAAATACCAAGCAAACCAAACTAGCTGCCTATTCTTTGACACAGTATTTTACACAAATGATACATTTGCTATCCATGAGTTATTAGGCACAAGAACCGTAAGATATTAACCAACTCATAGGCTCTAAAGTACTCACCACCTAAGTCACTGCTTAAACCAGAGGTAACAGTGTAAAGAAAAAGGAAGAGATAGGTAACTACATGAAGTCTTACACCTGACAACATTGGTATCAAGCGAAAGACACCACCAGGAAAACAGGCATCTCACATATGTGCAATAGAACAGACAGCAATACCTCTCATGTTTCCTTGCTTCAAGACTTTTTTTTTATTTAAAAAAAGACAGACTCTCAAGTCATTCTCATACCTGAATTCAAATGGAATAACAGATGTATTTTAGTAGACAGGAGCCATTTAGTAAACCAGAGCTTCAAAAAACATGTGTGCTCTTTACCAGCTCTGTATAGCCAAAACACCCAGCATAATTCTAAGTTGTAATTCTGGATATACTTATATGATGTTACAAGTAACAGAGACCTCCATATTTACAGGTTTAGATCATTTATCAGGATTTCGAATTCTGCATTTTTCTTCTTATAGATTTCTTTTTCTGATGTCAAATTACAGTGACGTCATAATGTGGGTTTTGTTTTGTTTGTTTGTTTTAAATAACCATCCCTATAATGAGGTACCAACAAGCAGCAGCAGCAAGACTCTCTCAGGACAGATCAAGGCAAGATGAACTCCAAGTCATGTTCAAACCTCCCTGCAGTGGCATTTTAGGGAGAACACAGCAAAACCTCTAATTAGTTCTGACTAGATATATTAAATCACCTCAAACACCATAGCTGGGAGTATCCCACACACTTATCTTTAAAGAGGCTCAAAGGAGGTGAACTGAACATTTACAAACAAAAAGCTATAAAAAGAGACAGACTGATTTATATTCTTAGCTTACAAACATAAAAATTGCTTTTGCAAAAGCTTTAGTTTCATTACCACCAATCCACTCCAGAACAGGAATACTGAACAAGCAACTTTAATACCCTTCAGTTGCAGCAGCAGAAACCAAAAGTTTCTGTTGAAAACAAGTTCCTATGAAACCATGTTAGTAATAAGGCAAATAAAACAAGAGAGAAATAATTAAGTATGAAATACCAATTGCTACTTCCAAAATATATTGGGACTTTATTATAGGAAAAAAATATTCCAAAATGAAAACTGAAAGATCAGCTTTGTTTTATTGTTCTGAATATATTACATAAGATCCTTAACTTGCCCCTTAAGCTATCAGTTCTGCGACTCTCATTCCAACTACCTTTCTGCGCAGTCCCCTAGGGGCCACCTGAAGGTAGCAGTGGCAGCACAACCTCCAGAAAGGCTCAGAGCTGCACGTGGAGGCAGCTTCCCCCTCTGCTCACTGTGAAGGGGGCCACGGAAAACTGGGCAATTCACTTACGTGCCCAGAAAGAGGAGAAAAATATTAAGTCTTAGCTTGAGGACATGACAGATGACAATACTGAAATGGCCACATGGCAAACAAAATGAGAACAATGACATGATGCATGTAATTACTGTCTCTTACCAAGGCTAGATACAAAAAGCTTTCTTCTCACAGCTGAAGCTTTTCTTGTTTGGGCCAGAAGTATAGTGAGGAAAAATAGCAAGCAACACAAGATGCTCATTAAACAAACATATCATATATTATACAGGAATACGCCCAGCTGAAAAAAGCCCACAGGTTTACTCCGGTGCTAGCAGAAGCCCAATTTATTTCACCTCCTTTCAAAATAGCTTAAATGTTATACAGAGAGCTTATCATGAAGTTCAGACTATTTCCCCTGCTATAATGAAATTACAGCATTAGGTGTAGGTCTCCAAGTTTACCATTTTGCATTTAATGATAGCTCCAACTGCAATCTTGCAAAGGATTTTTTCTTGTATTCAACTTCATACAGGCGAAGCCTTCCGCTGTGAAAACTGTTTTGCAGAGACATTAACAGCTGCAACAAGCCAACACTAATTTGAAACACATACTTGCTATAATAGTTAGATGGGTTTTCATTTGTGTTTAACATCACTTTTAGGCATGAAACAGGTTATAAATGCAACAATACTCCAATGTTAAGCTGCCAAACCAAAGGAATAAAGCTTTTTTTTCCTGTTCATTTTTACTTTCCAGATTCCTATTACTGATCTGATAGATTTTTTGCATTCCTGTTATAAACAGGAATGTTTGTCAGCATTTATTCTCATTTAGTTTTTACAACGTGCTGTTTCCCTCCAGATGTCAATGCCCTTTTTCCAGACTTTAGTCAGATCAAGTTTCTGCTTCTTATATCGTAGATACATTAGACTCAAAGAATTACTATAAAACAATTTCTGAACATTTTTGCTGTTGGTAAGTTACCATCCTCAGTAGACATTTGAACAGTCATACCATGATAAGCTTTTCCTCCTACCCTTAAATTACAGTAAATAGGCTACTTTATTTTTAATCTAAAGGAAACTCAGCTTTCTTCTAAGACTTTCAATTATCAAGGCTTTCTTAAGTAATTTTTACATTTTGCAATACCTGTCTAGCAACTCAAATGATTTTGACAGATCTACTGCAGCAAATTAGAGTATTAAAACAAATCCTTTATTATAGGTGAAAATTTTGAAGAATTCTTTTGCTGTGGACACTTTCTGGTCTTGTGCTAAGAAATTAATTGGAGAAAAGAAAACAAGCTTTGAGGTACAGCATTAATCCATAGTCTCTTTTGATGCCCCCTCTTAGTAGTAGGTATTGGTTTTCTGGAACCCAAATGCTTTGATGAAATACTTTCCTCCTTTGCTTTAGTACATCAGTGGCCAGGGCTTAACATAAATAAAAGACACTGAGCAGTGCAAGTACCTTTGATAATCCTGAGGATTGTAGCAAGCAAGAGGAGAAAGGGAAGGAAGCCCTTTTATAAACTGCCAGGTGATAAACCCTGAAAAAATGGGATCACTGGTACATAGTCAGCAAGCAAAGCATAGACACAAAGAAAGGGTGAAATGACTTACCAATATCTACCCACAAAAATCAAAGCCTCGCATTTACCTTGATACCATCATGTCAAAATCAGTAAGCAGTATGGTGACAGGTGACTACAAAGGCTACTCAAAGGCTACAAGAGAGATGTTTAGTGCTTCAGTGTCACTGGACGAGCACAGTTATTCCAGAAGCTCTGGCCAACAGACGACATGGAAACAATGCTGTCAGACCTGTGTCTAGCCTTTCTGGCAGAGAGCTTCCCATTCACACCTAAACTGCATGATGTGGATTACAGCAAAATTTCCAGAGAAAGGGCTATTACACATAATTGAGTTTGCTCAGGAACACTAAGTATGGAATACCAGGGTAATCATGCCATACACTGAAAGTTTAACTGACAAAATAAACTTTAAATGCTTGAAACCTGGGGGGCTCAGAGTTGTTTTTTTTTTTCCATAATTTGTTGTCCCTTCCGAGTTAAGCCTTTGAAAAGTATCTACTGGATCCCAAAAGAAGGATTATTAGTAAAATGTTTTTGGTGGAAACATAGAAAAATTGTGGAAAAACTCACAGAAAAATGAACTGCACTTCAGCTCTTCCACTCAGAAGAGCTATCAGAATTTTGAGTATGCATGAGAAATACTCTAAAGATATGGGGTGGACAATGACAGGTATTTACATCTTGTTGCAGGGTAATGTGAAGTTACTCTAAAGTTTCAATCTAAAGCATGGTTTGATTTCTTAGCAAGTGTACCTCTTTACTTGATTCTCCCTCTACATAAAGGGGGCAAGTTTAAGTGCATGTGAACATTCTGCCTGGTGGCCTCAAGCCAGCCACAAAATGGGCAGAACCTTTCTCCTTTGCCACATTTTAGTGGCTCATTGTCAAGGAGTGAAGGCCAAACAGCAGTACATAATGAGGGGCTGGCTTTTTTTGTGAATTGATTACAGTATAGTTCATCTCAATCCCAGATTAAATGCCTTCATAGAAACACCATAAAAAGCTACCAAATCTTAAATTTCCAGCCTTAAGGAAGCATATCACAGAACCTCAACAGAAAGAAATCTTTTTCAAATGAGTTATATAAGCAACTGTATTTTCAGAATTGATGTAGATATAGAAAACTTTCAAACCTCCTACATGCACCTTCTCCTCACTGCTGTACACAGAATTATCTGTATTGGTATTGCTCTCTTGAACTCTATTTTTGAGTACAGTTTTCTATTTGGCATTACCTGCAAAATGGCAAGGAACATCAAATACTCTAGTGAAATGCACCAGTTATCTTCAGCACAGTATAAAAATAATTAGAGAAAACTTGGAGCATACCTTTCTTTAGCTGGTTCTGCTTTTGTTTGCAACATTTTCATCAAGTTTCACAATGGTCTGACCACTAAGTTTTGTTTTGCATGTGCACAGCCACTTTTCACCATGTGTTCTATCCCTCAAGCAACTCTCACGTTCAGAAAAAGAGGAGTCTAATGAATATAACACATTTTTGCTTGTTATTAACTTTACATCTATATAACTGAACAATCCACTCTACTCTCTGAGGTCTGAGTGGCAGCAAGACTAAACATTTCCTCGTCAATCCACTTCTGCTACTAGGTATTTTCTGCTCAGTACAGAAGGAAAGTAGTCAAACAAAACCTAAGAGTAACCTATCAACTAAATTACCAAAAAAATCTCAACTCCAAAACTAGTCATATTACTGTATGTAGGTACAGTCATATGACTGTACCTATTCTGAGTCTCCAAGTAATTACACGCAATAAGTGACTGATGCATTGCAGAAAAATTAAACTGTTTTCCCTGATCCTTATTTATAAAAATTGCACTTACAGGTCACAGCACCGTTCTCAAAGTTCTATAATGGAAGAGACATTGCTAGTCTAGTAACTTAAGAGCATTTCCTTCAGAATAGTTTTAGAACTTTTCTTGCTGCGTAGAGAAAAAGCCAAAACCTAGAAGAAATGTATGAAGTTGGCAAAGTGCTACAATATACACTTACCTAAGGCCAAAAAACAAGGTATGAGAGTGTAGAGACTAGGAAAAGGTGGAGAAAGGTCCATCAGACTTCTTATTTCTCAGAACAGGTCAGTTCTCTGAACACGTTAACCCAGATATTAAGAAATTACAGCATTTGAAGCTGTAATAAAAGTTTATATTAGAAAAGAATGCCATATCACTGAATTGTCCTACTTCAAATGTTAGCACTCAGTTACACATTTGTTGGATGACCTTCGCAGCAGCAGTGCTCTACAAAAAGAGCAGGTAGTGCCACTATTATGCTTTTTCAAGAAACTATTTTCTCCCTCTCCCTATGTACACACACAACCCTTACCAGCAAAGAGCTATCACTTTTCAAATGGGGCATTTTGGTGCATAAAGTCAAGCGTTGCTAATTAAAAGAATGAGTAATGAATTGTAACCCCAGCAATTAGACAGAATTGCATTTTTCTTTGATTTACTGGATTGAGTTTTAGTATTGAAATAGTTAGTTCTTATTTCAGAGCTTCCAAGATCTCTGTAATAGTACATTGTCCATAACAGACTTCAAGATTTCAAAGCATTCTATAAATGTTGCACCCCTTTTACAAATGCAAAAGCTGTATCAAAGCAAACACCCAAGCATGCCGTTCACTCATGGGCAGAAGAGCAAGGCACACAGGGATGTAAATCAAACTCAAATGAGCTTAATATATTGAAACTCAGCATAGCAAGGATGAACTCTCAAGCACCTCTCTTGTCTTGGCAAGCTCAGCAAGTGTCAGCAATAAGGAATTTGTGAGGTAGTTTCCATTTCCACATTGTGGAGCCTGCAAACACAAGGCGGTTGTGGCAGGAACCTCACTGGAAGGGCTCCTCAAGCTGAGCAGTCCACCAACAGATATGTCGTGTCCTCTCCCTTGGCTACTATTACACAGCTTCAGTGCACTGCATTCATATGGCTCCAAGAACAGTTGTAGCCACCTGTCTCAACCATAATTACCTTCAAAAAAACCTCTAACATACCAAATGCTGCTTTTCATCAAGATATAGATAAGCCACTTCTCCCCCAAAAAAAAAAAAAAAAAAAAGGAAAAAAAAAAATCACACAAAGCTTGTTGTGGAGCAGATATATAAATCTGTGCCTCCTGAATCCCAGAATAATGCATCACTCCAAGGCCATTTCACTGAGCTGAATGATTGTTTTTGTTGCTGCAGATACTAAGAAGCAAAGACAGCAGACCACTTAAAAAAAAAAAAAAAAAGAGCTGGTATATTCATGGTATACTCCCTTTCCCTTAAAAAGCCCTTTAAAGCCCTTTACAAGATTTGCTTTGAGTTTGAGAGTATTTGAGCACATGATGCATTGGTCCTTGGTCCCACGGTGATCATTCTGCCACTGGCTCCCCTCTCCCACCAAAGCCATACAACGCTGACAGAAACTTCCGTGATTTCCATCAGAACTTCCATTTCTTTTCTAAAGCTTCCCCCATAAGCAGTGTGAGAGATTAAAAACTCTGCTGCTGCAGGTCAGGCAGTAGTCTGAGTGTCCCTAATCTCAACATATTTTAGGAGATCCGCAAGGTTAGATGGACTCCAGCCAAACTCACTGAAATAAATCTCAGAGTAATCTGAGAAGAACTCTGCATTCCCTAGCTCGTCAGGACACACAGCACATCATCATCTCCTGACTATAAACCAGCACCATTTCTGTAACAAAAATTTAGTGGACTTCAGACATCAACTGAAACTTCTTTTATAGAAAGTGAAGCACAAAATGCAATGCCAAGAAGTATAAAAAAGTCTGTTATCCTGAGCTTAAGAAAGATCATTTGTACAACCACATATACGAAGAACTAGAAAGTCACTATGGGTTTTAAATACTCATCAGCTTTATTACTACCTGCCAAGAGTTCATTTGTCAACTAAAGAGGTGAATTCTCTCAGAAACAAAGTATTTTACTAATAAATTTCTTCAGCTAAAGTAATATCTTCTACTGGTAAGAGTGCAAATAGTTAACAGGAACCATTCTATAATTGCAATCAAAAAGACATATCACCAAATGACCCTTAAAAAAAGGCAAGCGTCATTTTCACTTTTTTTTTTTTTTTTTTTTGAAGTTATGCATCTGCGCTGAGCTAAATTAAGTGAAGCTCTTATGAAAACATGAGACTGAACAACATGGGTTTTAATTCATACTTCAGCATACCCCAGCATAGACCTCGACATAAATACTTACTTTGCATTGAGACTTCTTCTACTCATCTAGTTTAAGCCTTTCCTTCTAGCTTGCATCCAGCTCAAACACAACTCAGTTCAGCGGTCCATACTCAAAGCTTGCATCAAAGTACCTACCTAAAAGTTAACACACATTTGGTCATTCCAATTCCATTTTGTACACACACCAAGCTTACAACTTCATTAGCTGAAGCTTATTTCCAGACAAAAATAAATGATTCTGGAAGCACAGCCTAACAGTTGAGGCATGAGAGTGCACATTTAAAAAGGAAACCAATTTCATCACAGATCACCGAGTAACTCTGGGCTAGTTAATTAACCTCTCTGCAGTCTCTGCGAAATTGGGATATCTACCTCACATTGAGGCTTAATTCATTAATACTCATGAAATACTAGGAGATCCTCAGATGGATATGCTATAGAAATACAAACAATCTCAGTCTTTATTTTAGAACTTAATTCACTTCAAAAAATCCTTCACTCACATAAAATGTCAATTTATGAACAGCATGACTTCAGTTACACTGATCAGCTATTCAATGCTATATAAAGATATTGACAATAACTAAAAAGCAACATTATTGCTCTTCTTTCTCCTGTCCCTTCAATTTTGCACAGGATTACATTATTGCCTCTGTATTTGGAAGCCTTAGACACCTGTCAGCTGCAACTACACACACACTGCAATTAACTTGGAGGATTTCTTCAGTCTGCCAATGCACAAAAATTCTGTGCAGTCCAAACCCTGAACAAGACCCATTTTCCCTGTAGTTCCAGGGCTTAAATTACAACATACCACTGTGCCTTATTTTTAGCAACTTATCCTGTAGACCTCTGATTTTCATGCCTTCGGGAAAAGGCAATAGGAAGTAGTTTATACCAAGAACTATGGGGTTAGAGACAAAACCCAAATAAATATGGTAATTGGCAATAATTACACACAGTTATGTGTGCACACAAGGTGATTCAGGGAGGAATACAAGATTAAAAGAAAAGGCAGCAAACATTACTAGAAACATGATTTGCTTCCAGCTACCAGCATTTGGAAAAAAAATGGTAGCATATTTGGACTTGCAGCACCCTAATGTCTCAAGTGGAGACAGGTTTTATGCCCCCAAAACTACAATAAAATGGAAAGTACTTCCAAGACCATCACATTTCTTGACCACTCAGGAAATATGTTACATCACTGCTCTTAGACTGTCTGCTTACTATAATTAAACATGCTATTCTGCTTCCAAAGTCATTCATGCCTACACTTCTTTTTAAGTTTGTTTTGTTTCTCTTTATATCCCAATGAGCACAATCTTTACTGCACAACAACCTACTGTGTAACAGGTTGTATTTCAAGGACTAGTGTGATACTGATCCTTTACAATCTCTAACACTTTTAGTGTCTGCAAAGATGCCTACAATCCATTAAGTATGATGAAAAATATTCTAAATAGTTGCTAATATAAATACTGCATGTGGATCATATGGTACATTTTTAATACTTTGACATCAGCACTGAAATTAATTTAATGGAAGATGGTTTTGAATAATGAGCATATTTAGAAGGAACCACTATTTAAATGAGAAAAGATTTGGTTTAAGATTCGCCCCTCCCCACAAAGCAAACTGCATGGGAATCCATTATTTTAGCCTTTAATAGTTTTAATCTGATAATAACAATTCAATCTATTGATCAAAGTTTCAATAGCAAGCAGTAATATTGCTCACAGCAATATTTTGTCACTTGCATACAGACTAATCTGTGTAAAGGAAACAGTTCATTCAATTAAGAACAAAAGCATTGCAACTACTTTGGTACATTTTAAATAAAGAGATATTAAAAAAAGGATTCCAATCTTACATAAAATAGTTACAGAAAGAGACAACACTTCCAGTACAAACAAGAATATTTAACAAGCATTTTGTTAACACCACATCTTTCTTTGCAGCTCTGGTGACTGTCTTACCTGTCCTATAGCCCAGAGTCACCTCTTTGTCTTAATTCTTTTCAGAAAGTTTTCTCCAAGACAACACAATCCTAATTCCTTCTCAACCATCCATGTGACACCTTCTAGCAAATATTTTAGTGCTTGGGTAGTTCAAACAGTATTACAGAAGATCTGAGAAGAGTAACTTAGACCACAAAGACATTAGCAAATTCTTTTAATAATCTACTTAGATATCTTAGAGCAGGATTTTTATTCAAAATGTAACAGTTATGATCTAATCAGCTGCTTGACCCTGTGCTAACACCCTTGAATACAATCACTAAGACCACTGGAAAAATAGCTTCCAAATGAAAAATACATTGCCGAAGGAGAAGTCCCCACTTACCTTACACTAAAGGTAAGGAGTACATTTAAAAAAAAAAAAAAAAAAAAAAAAAAAAAAAAAAAAAGACAAAAAGCTTGATCGTTCTCAATCTAAGTACAGCGAAATCTCATTTTAGTAAATGTGTCTATTTTGAATATACTTAGATATAATACTTCTATCAAATTGCATTAATATCTTAAAAGCTATGGTTTACAAATGATTCAATCTGTGTTAGGCAAACGTAAAATTGCCGAAACGCTGAATGGCTGCAACCACATTTATTTAAATTTAGTCTCAAAGTACATCTCTGGAACATTGTCAAAACAGAAAAACTAATGCTTTGCCAGGTATTTGGAAGAGGCTATATGAAATATCACTGCAATATAACATACAGATTGTCACACACTACCCTATTCTGCAGTCCCTTCAGAATGTCACAAACATCCGTAACTCCAAATATATCTTCATAATGCCTGAGAGGCTAGAACATATTTAGACAGAAGTATCCAGCTTGGAACAGAATCACCACTTATTTCATTTATCAAGTTCCTGAGCACATTCCTCTTGCTAGAGAATTATACATGTATCCTAAAACTGAAAGAACATTATGCCTTAGAGAAAGGATTTTTAAAGCAAGTGTTTTGTATAATGTGCATTAGCCGCCTACACTGATGACAAACACTTCTCCAAGCTTGGAAATCAAATAACTTCCTAAGTTACTTATCTTTGTCATTTCTATTTTTCAAGTACTAATTTACAGTCTATAAGTTCATCCGCTACACTGAAGCGAGGACACAGGACGACCACAAAAACACAAGTGGAGCAATTACCATTCTTTAGGGCAGAAGAACTCCTTGGTTGGCCTACCGAAACAGCATATAGAAAACTAATTTTGTTAGTGATTAAGGAACATGAATAAGAACAGAGCTCATTCCTGTCTATGTCAAGTGTTACTGAATACTCCAACACAGCACTCACTGACTCTAAGTACTCGCTGCAAATGCCTAACAACAATCTGACAGACCAAAGCAAATGAGCTACAGAAATACACCACTAAGACTGACAGGAATGTTTCTACTCCTGCTCTCTTCTGATAAACAATAGAGTTTAATATCTGCATGTTTCTTTTCCTTTATTTTTTTTTTTCCCCCAGTAGTGCAAAACAGCAAATTTCAGCTGCATATCAACTTTCTTCAGGCTTAAAAGATTTACTGTTCAGGAGCCACAGCCCTATTTCCTTCCAACAAACAACTGGCAAGCAGAGTATTTCTGAACTACATTAATGAAGATGAACAAATACTGGTTCAGGGGGACATCTCTACAACAACTACCATGGGGTTTGTGCAGGCAACTATTTAAGCGTGGGAGGCAGTGAAATGCACCCATTCCTTGCTCTTTTCCCCTGGGCTATTAGAAGCCCAACTGTTTGTTAAATCCAAAGCCCTGTGGGCTAGGAACACTTGGTTTCAGCAGCGTCCTTCAAGAGAATTAAAATGATAAACAAGATGTTAGCAGCAATCAGCTAATTTCATATCAAACTTCTGTTAAATAGTGTTATCGAGTTAGAACAACTGTGTTAGCATAAAGCCATTTAACCACATAACCCTAATTCTTAGGTGATCCTAATACTAACTTGATTTCCTTAAAATTCTCAATATACTTATTAAAAGCTTAAAGCTAATAACATAATATTTTTCATTTTCACTGTACTCTAAAATTTTCCCCTGCTCTTGACCAATATGCAGACATCTATTGGTTTGGGAAAGTTTTTATATTAAAATCTGTTAACACTAGTAAAAGAAGCATATGTTTAGCTATGAAAGGAATTACTCTGCTAGAATTACCTTGCTCAAATAAGTCAAGTAAAAACACAACAAAGTGGATTTTGACATTTCATATTTAGTTGAATGCCATTACTGCACAGGCAATCACTGTCTCTTACATATAAATTAGCAGCCTACCATCTGTCAAGTGTTCAGATAATCACAGGGTTTAATGCACAATATGGTTATTAGAATGTGACCCGACAAAAAGAAAAAGAACACAACCTAATTTGGACTGCGAAATCTATGATCTCACTTGCAAATGACAGTTTGACAAGCTATTATTCTGCATTTTGGCTTCTACAGTAAAAGCAATTTTACGCATACGTAATTCTATTAGTCAGAGCCAACTGTGTGTGGAAGATTACTTGAAATTATAAAATTTGCTTGGTCATTCAGAATTTTGAACCAATTCTTACACAAATATTTGCACCATGAATAGGAATCTAATGAGCTGTACATGCACACCTAGGAATAAGACAAATCAACGAGTAAAATAATCCTTTGTGCTGCTCCCATTAACTACAGATTCCTCATGTGGATCTTTTTCCTTTCGTTTTTTTTTTGGGGAAAGTACGCAAAAAGTCATTACAACTGTCAGTTACCTACAAACCAAACAACATCAAGGTTTTCAAAAGTATCAAGTAAGATTCTACATAAAAGTGACTTTATTTTGCATCCTACTGTGGCATCTCCTAAAGAGTGCCATTAATGGTTCCTTTTTTTATTTAGAATATTGCTTGTGTCCTATCTTTAGGGCATATTCAGGTATAACATACTGTGCAATACGTTCCCTTTCACCAAGAAAGGGCTGACAGTTGGCTTCAATCAAGACCACTACGCAAATCCCACTATTCTCTCCTGATAGAAAGCTGCACCTTGGCAAGCCTCACGTGCCTCCAGCTCCCCTATTTTCTGTGCCTTTCATACATTGTTAATGCACCAACAAAACACATTCCTGAAGCTTATACTTGTCCACTAAAGATTACTTCAAAGTGTAAAATGTATGCTTGTGAGAGGTGAAGTAATTAGGTCTTCAGACACAAACCTCCTAGGAAGGTGACAAAACAGGAATTTAACATAAGCAATTACATTACCTGCATAGTTTCAGTGAGATAATAACTATATAATAAGTAAAAACAAGTGAGGTAAATTACATTTCTTTGAGCCTTCACTGAGCCTCTATTATCATGAGCAATGTTACATTTTCATGTCATGTTGGCTCAATGCGCTTGTGAGTCAATGTGCTGCAGAACTTCTGCACAAGAGAACCCTAGGATCAGCTTGGCACCATGAAAAACATCATAAACATCAAAAAATACCACTTTCCAAAGCACTGAAGTAACCTATGAGCCTTATCCATGTTTTGAAAAATTGCACAACCTAATTACCATGCATGTCACCTAACTCTCCAATGCCTAATGATGCCCAAAGGGTTTATAAAACATGCTTAGCTGCATCATCAGAAACTGCAACTGCTTTGCAAAACTGGCTCTAACATACTCACGAGTTTGTCTTCATGGGTAGTTCCCCTGTGAAAAACAAAGGTAGGAATAAGCATGATAAAAACTGCTAGTTCTCTGCATGTGCTTCTCTGTGCATTCATTCTCAGTGTGCATCAGACAAGAGCATTTCAGATCACCGTGCTCTAAAAAGGTTTTCCTGAGGAATGACCACAAGGCAACCAAAGAGTAAATTCAGTCTTTCCTACTGCTCATTGAATTCATCAGGTTAAAAGCTGTTAACGTTATTTAAAGTCAAGTCTCTCCTAAAACTGGAATTTAAGCTCTTCACTCAGATAAAACTGAGGGTAAATTTTTCAGATGTAACTGAATGGAGACTTCTTTTAACACTGATAACTTCTGATTTCAGTCTGTAACTAGAAAGCATTACACGACTCACATGCTACTGAGATCTGACAGAATTGCCTGGAATTTTATTCGCCTTGCTGGAGCTACTAAAGTTTGACTCTCAGGGCAGGCCTGGACTAACACTCACATTTAAGTTAACTTTCTATGAAAGCTACTAATTGTGAACTCCTGAGTCGCGGCAGAAAACACATCCCCACAACCACAGCTGTAAAATACTCCCCATCATTTACTTCTGTACACAAACCTTGCAACAAAATGCTCAGCCTTAAATAACTTTGCTAGCAATGGTTCTGAGTCACAGTTCTCACAAGGGAGCTGGGTAAATAATCATAATCCATAATCCCAATGGGAAATTGTAGGACACCACATCTCACCTCGGGTGTAACAGTGAGTATGGCCTCCGCTCCACTTCCCAAACTTACAGCCTGCACAGTGTGAGCTTTCTCACTGCAACATTTAAAATAATTTCTCACTGGACCAAACAGAAGCATAGATGAATAAGATTAACCAAAATGCTAAGACAGCTGCTGACCTGAAATAGCATATTACCACTACCAACACAAGTGGCAGTGAGAATTCCTCTGGATAGTACAGCATGCAAGAAAAATATTGCAGGCAAGAGGAAAAAGAAAACCCTTTAAAATGCACCTTCAGTAATCCAAGCAGCTTCATGCTTGTCTCTTCCTCTCAAAATATTGTTATTCTCAACTGCCTGAATATTTGCTTCTCTATAATAATTTCACTCCTAACAAGATCAGAGAATATGATTTATTCCACCCCCAGTCTTCCTACATTTGAACATCTTCCTATGGGACGCTGAGTTTCTGCATTGCTTTTGGCCATCTGATATTATATTACAGCACCATTTCTGAGAATGAAAGAGAAAAAGAAAAAAATTAAAATAATTACATTAATTCTGGGAAACAAAGTTTATTGACTTCCCCTTGGGCTATAATACCAAAAAGATGGTTACAGAAGTTGCCAGTTGGTGATATTTAATGATACCACCAACTCTTCCCTGAACTTGTCAAAATATCTTCTGAAAATAGTCCAAAAAGTTTTTAAATGTATGGCAATACAGTAACATAGCAATTTCCTGAAGACTGCAGCTCCCATCATTAACTCCTGTTCATCTGAACACTGAATATGTATCTTATCTGCCTGTCCCTTTTACCTGTTTCTACTTAGCAAAACACTGCAAAAACAATGTCATTGTAATAAAAACCTTCGAGAGCGCTCTGAATCGCTGCATTCTCAAATCAACCAACATCTTATTTTGACATCTCAAGTATGCCCTACTTACTATGCAACACCTATGAAAAGTTTTTATTAGAATACAGTTCCAATAAAAGTAAACACCTTATACCCTTTTGGTAGCTTGCTGTGAGAAGTGAAGTTTACAATATGATATTGTGCAGAACTGCTGCAGTGAGCAGTTTCCATGCAACCATTATCCTTCCTTCTCACTGTTTTCATGGCCCCCCAACTTTTTTTCATTCTAAAACAATAGCTTCAAGTAGCAGCTTTTGAAATCCCTTTCCTTTTAAATATGTTAGAATTAAATTTGTATTTGGCAGGAGGAACCTACTGCATATCAGGCAACTGAAGACTGAAGGAAGCCCTACTTTTTCCACAATGGTCATCTGTATACTACAAGATACCACCCCAAGAAAATGCATACAAAAGAAACCCACAGGATGACAAAAATAACAAATATAATTACTTTAAAAAAGTTAAGAGAATCAACTTCCCTTTCACTGTCAATTGTGAGCATCTATTCTAAAGAGCCTGGAGAGTCAGGTAATCTCAGGAAATAAGTGGGAGCTGAAAACTCATTACTATTAATTCTAAACAACAAACTCTCCTGACCAACATGCAATTAGAGAGCCTAAAGCATAAAATGTAATGTTGATGTTCACACTTTTAGATGGACAAGAAGAAATAAATTCCTTATGATTTCAGGTGATGTGCATAGTGGACTGCTTCAGGAAGCTCCCTTAGACTTCTCTTCATTCTGTTTTGCAAGTGTTTAATAATCCAGGGGTTGAACAAAGATATTCATACCAGAATATTCGTGCCAACATATGATACATACAGATCTGTAACTTAATCTTCTAGAGTGTTAGAATAGCAATATGCTCTTTGATGTTACAGTGAGCAGGTCCTTTGATACTCAGAGTTACTCAAAGCCTCTCAAATCACTCTGCACCCAAAAACTGCCTTATCACAGATTTGAAGGTTTCTATCGAGGTAGACACTATGACACATCTGACACAAAACAGGCTACAATTAAAAGCTTTTTCTCACTACCTTCTGATCATCTGGCTCCAACATAACATTATGCGAGAAAACTGCTCAAAACAGGGTTTTATGAGGTGACAGATCACAAGATTAAAAATAACTTTTAATAGAGGCAGATGGCAGCAAGCTTCTTACCTTTCCCATGGGAATTTGTTGCCTGATGTGAGGAGGGACAACATCAGACAAAGCCAACCACCTGGTCAGCTGAATTGGCACCAGGGCTTCCAAACACTGTGTGAGACACAAGCACCGTCTCTTACATCTGAGCATCTATTAGTCCCATGGGAGGAAAGCTGGGATACATCTCAGGAGCCGGGCTCAAATATTGAGCAGCACAGCACTGTGTACTTCCAAAGTGTAATTAGATAGGATGCTAATTAGATTACTTTGTGGTAGGTATTGGAACAGTGAAGCAATTTTTCTAAGCTATGAAAGCCAAAAAAAAAGTTATAGTCTATTCAGTTCAGAACTGTGTATTCAGCACCAGCCTTCTGCTGTTATTTCTACTCCATAAGTTTAAGGTCCTTTCTAGGACTTTCAGTCTTATCCAAGCTCTATGACACAAGAGCAAACGAAGATTTTTTTCTGGAAGAAATCTAGGTTGCAAAACTAAACACTATTAGCAGCAGAGACATGCTTAGCCATAGCATTTCTTAGAAAGGAAGGTTAAACTTCCCATACTAGTCTATTAACAAAATCTTCCCCTTAAAGAAACATCCTGCTCTCCCTTCTCCTGGCCACTGCAGTAGCTGAGGTCATTGGCCACACACACTCAGGCTGCTAACACATGGGCCCTGGCACAGTGTGTCACTGGGTTCCAGACCCACAGGAACCAGCCATTTTAAAAAAGACATAATGGAACATGAATAGAGTCAGATTACCACTATTTAACCCATGATCTCATTTTTATGATAATAAAAATTAACAGAATAATTTCCCGCAGCTCAGCAGGTTTACCCAAATTTTAAGTTATGTTTGCATGAGGTAAGGTTTTATGCTCCCTAACACAGAGTTCACAGCACTGACATTTAAGAAAAAGAATCAATTAGCTGCTGCAGCTTTTTAGTTCTGACCATTAGTAGCAGGACATTTGAGAGGCTACACTACAACGTTTCATAGCAAGGATAAGTAAAAAAGCCATCCCCACTGCAGCTTTAGGTCTGCTTCTGCTAAGTGGTTTACATCACAGAATCACAGAATGGTTGAGGTTGGAAGGGACCTCCAGAGATCATCTAGCCCAACCTCCCTAGGTAGAGCTAGGGCACATGGCACAGGGTCACATACAGGTGCATTTTGAAGATCTCCAGATCATTCTTTACTCTCACCCTACTCCAGCTCAGTAGATATTCAGGGGAATACATGGAAAGATCCCTTCCAGTTCAACTTTGTGTGCCTTCGACATGTCAAAATACTCTTTGAGACAAGTGTTATGAATACTTAAAACAATTTAAACAATTAAAAAAAACAGTACTTTGGAGTGGACCTACTCACTTTATTACCCTTCTGAGATAAACTGATGGAATTCCATAAACTGATGGAAGGAGAGAATTTAATTGAGAAAAAACACACTGAAAACCAATGGCAGGAGAACAAGACAGAAGAGATATATATATATGTGTGTGTATATATATAAATATATATATATATATATATGAAGGCACCAGCATGGGGCCCTGCTCACAGGGAAAACCATATTTAGATGGTCGCTGAGGACAGACATCTGGATGGCAGTGATAGAAGTGACCTTACAGAACATGTCCTGAACAAGGACCGTGTTTAACTCCGAGTGCACAACTCACAATAATTCTACCTCCTATAAATAATATTTCACAAAAATATAGGAAAAAAATTGGGGAAATGTAAAGCAAATTAAGGGCACTACTTTGTAAGCTCTAAGACTTTCAATAACCTATGAAATTCTGATAAAAAGGCAGTTTAGGAGTGATAAAATTAACCTCCCTTTACCCTCGGCCCTACTCCCCCCCGCCCCCGTCTACCCTCGGCCTTAGGTACTGTATTTACACTTGGTCCTACTCCCCCCTGTTTTCCCTCAGTCCTACTATCCCTGTTTATGCTCAGGGCTACTCCACCTCTTTACCCTCATTCCTGCTCCCCCTCTGCCTCCCCTCACAGCCCTACTCCCCCTCACAAAATACACAATATGCTGGGGCAAAGACCATACTGCTTTGCAGTATCAGCAGCAGATACTTATTCAGCAAAGTGAATTCAGATAGACACTGAAATTTAACTAACTAATGCATTGTCTTCCAAAAAGAATGATTCATTAAATGCAAAACTTTATCTTCAAAACCAAGCTCTTGTACGTTACAATACTGAAGGTAAAATACACTTTGGCATGACAAAATATTAGTTATCCACATTTATAACAATAATGTATTCCTCAGGCTTTAATATCATTTGTAGATGAATTGTCTTCATCACAAGTAGTAGTTTACAAATAGCAGTTTAAATCACTTGCAGAGAAGTGAACATACGGCATTCCCTTCAAAAACTGCTTTATTTTTCTTAGGAAAATAACCATAAGTGACCACAGATTTCATTTCAACCACTATTTCCACCTTGCCCAAGAAGCAATAATGTAACAGCAAAACACTAATCCTGGGATTGCTGTACTTCCCAATTATTTCTGAATTCAAGAGGCTCAGAGGGTAATGTTATGCCATCTGACACCTGGTAGAATTCACATTTCAAATGGTGTAAAACCACAGTGTTTAGCCCTATCATGATATAAAGGACTTTAAGACCACAGGATGGTCACCTGGAAAACAGATTGCCATTGCTTTTACCTCATTCTCTATCCATACTTAAAGTCTAACATAAAACTGGCAGCTACTACATCGCAAACCTTTCAAGGTGCTTGCAGGCTGTACACTGCATTGGGTTCTGTAATCTCAATTTTCAAGGTGTGGAAAACATTAATCTTCAGAAGTGTGAAGGACAATGCCCACTAAGCTCATGCAGTAAATACCTTGGCAGAGATGAAAGGCTGAGGAACCAGAAAATCTTTCTAAGCGCTGTTTCAGTTCCAGTATTCAGAAATAAGAAAGCGCTCGTCCATCTAGGGAATAGCGTGTTTGGACATACATTTTTAAATACACAACATGATTCCAACAGGCCCCAGTGTGGGCAAAACATAAAGAAACATTAGTGAAAATGTTGTATATAGCTATATTTTATTCTGATTTTTTTCAGTAAAGGAATAACATGCATGTTGTTATTGTTCGTCACAAAAGACACTTTCCACACCACCTACAACTGAGGGATGCCTCAGAACCCACCAGTCCTGACCTACGTACAGAGAATGCAGAATTACTGTGTGACTGCAGAATCATCCTTGTTGTATCTGAAGCATTCGAGACATGATGCAACAAAACCATTATAAAAGGTAACAACATAAAAAAATAATTCCATTCAGCTATTCATCTCCTTTTGTACATGTACAAAAAGATGCAGTATCAACACATACATTGAAAAAGGAAATAAAGATCAAGCAGGGGTGAAGTTCAATAATCCATCTTACTGATGCCTGGAAGAAAAAAAAAGCCTACTGCAAATGCACACAACTTCTTAAAATGATGCAACGATTTAACTCACTGTACTGTGGAGCCCTGTCAAAGTGGCTGTTGCTAACACTGTTTTAAGTTAAAAAAGCTCTGATAAAACTATGCTGGAAGCAGGGCTTTTTTTTTTAATATTAATTTCTAAAAGGACCTGTTTACCATGTGAAAACCTATTTTCCCCCCAAGCACTCCATTTTAGGATTTTTTTCTTCTGTCCTAGTTATTTAAAACCATGTATTTGTTATCAATTCACAGGAAAGCTTCCATTGCTGCCATTCCTAATACTACTATGGACTACTGTATGAGCCCTTCTGCAGCAATACTTTGTTTCCTCTACCATTTCCATGCTACCACTTGAACACTTCATCAGTTTCAGGAAAACAGCCAGTTTAAATAGCTTTATATAAATGAGTGTAAAAAAATTATACAACATACAACTCAAATAGAATACAATAAAGAGTTCCTTTACTGTCATATTTTAAGAGACAACAAATCAGAACAGATAACTTGCATGCACTGTAAATACTTCTCCAATCAGGAATTGTTTCATAACAATCCTCATATTTTATTCACCAAGCCTTGGTACAAGAATAAAGGGATTTCCTCCCTTCCCAGGAAATAGGCATAACATTTTTCCACTTCACTGTTGCATTTATAAGCTCTCCCTTTGTAGCATTTCTGAATTGAAGCAGTGCTAGGGTTAAGCTGAATCTAAGCAATTGGGTATGCTTGCATTTGCTTTTATCAGGGAAAGCAAAAGCAGCCCATGAGGTCCCGAGTGACCTTAAAGCACAAGTATTTAGAGATTCTCAGGGCTTAACCAATTGTGTAAGAGGGAGCCTAAATTCAATCCCTCTCACTCAAAGAATGTCACCTCCATTCGAGGAACCTCCTTGCAGTTGCCCTGCTGCACCAATAATAATTGGTATTCTATTATGTACATGTTATCTTTTTAAAAGTCCTACTAATCATACAGTCTATCATGCCTCATTTTACAGGACAGAGGCAAGTTTCTTAAGTCAGCTACTTGAAAATTCACGACGTAAAAAAATTAAATCCAGGCTCTTGAATGCAATTATATTTTTTATTTATATATATATTTATATAAAAAATCCAGTGATTCCTACCATGAACAACTGTCCTAGGAAAATTTCAAAATCTATCAATTCTCAGAAGCAAACAGTCACCACAGAAAATTGCCTCAATTCTCAGATAGATGAAGGCAGTTCAGAAGAAATATTTTAAGATTATTGCTGCTTTTACTAAGCTCTCTCTAAATTACACCACAGAACACACAAATGCATTCCAAGATGACACTTTTCCCCTCTAGCAACGGGCACTGTATCTTAACTCGAGGTAGGACTGCTCCCACTGTTCTGGGCAAGGTTTGCTATTACTAGTGCTTCCAGTTCTCAAATCCATGAGAACTTAACAAAAGACATTAAGAGCTATTGGCAAGGAAGCTTTTCTACCAAGTTCTGCCTTTGCATGACAAAGTGACCACGCAGCCTGCTGTTTGGGAGTATACAGCATTTCCTGAACACTCCTGAGCTCCTACCAAAAAATTAGTTCAGTGCAATTCATTCTCCACTCTCACCACTTGCCCTCCAACTTTTTGTGCCCTCAAATAAAACCTGACACTACTAAAACCAGCAGCACATGGAAGAACTTTGTTTTCGTGATCTGATAACATAGTCAGAGCTACTCTACATGTTCTAGGCTTGTCATCATCTTATAGTCAAATACCATTCAGGGTCCTTTGGAGACAACAGGTCACCTGTTAGAGCACAGGTAAGTCAGTACTCAGGATTGCTTACTCCTGGACAGTCAGCATCTCAAGCACATGACCCCACTTTGACAGGGCAACCTTCTTCCTCTCCTCCCCTTCATTTGATCCTTTACAACTGGATTAGTCATTTAAACATTCCAAACTGAGACAGTCCTTTTCCCTTTTTGGAGGTGGGTCAACACTCTACAAAATTCCCTTACAAAACTCCTTTTTCGTAACAGTCTATTCACAGACTTTTTGTCTTGTAAGACTTTTTTTTTTCTTTTTCATACCAATTGTCTGAGAAGACTGAATTGGACATTAATCCTTCAACACATCTATGTTAAGTGCTGGCTGTAATTTGCACAGCAGTATCATGACACCAGTTATGCACCATACATTCTGCTGATAATTACAGCAGTCTCTTCAAGCTAATTATATGTTATTTTTAGGTTTCATGGGTCAGACTGAGCAACTATCTGTGCCTATTTCTTCTGAAATTTCTGCGCCATGGTCATAAATACCTGCTATGTTCCTGAAGCTGGAGGGCCTGGTTGTCTGAAAATGCC
Organism: Microcambeva ribeirae; assembly: GCA_035222435.1. Taxonomy (NCBI): domain Eukaryota; kingdom Metazoa; phylum Chordata; class Actinopteri; order Siluriformes; family Trichomycteridae; genus Microcambeva; species Microcambeva ribeirae. The sequence goes on along the minus strand of JAYECN010049650.1, from coordinate 116 downwards.
AATTCACTTGCATAATTCAGGTTGATGACTGACCCCATTCAATCTTGTCAAGTCACCACTTTCCATTCAGTCTTCATGATAGAGTCCTTTTTGGGTAAGAGGCACCGATTTCCACC
>JAYECN010049649.1:0-81613 GCA_035222435.1 Microcambeva ribeirae | reverse complement strand
CCTTTCCTTTCCTTTCCTTTCCTTTCCTTTCCTTTCCTTTCCTTTCCTTTCCTTTCCTTTCCCTTCCTTTCCTTTCCCTTCCTTTCCTTTCCCTTCCTTTCCTTTCCCTTCCTTTCCCTTCCTTTCCTTTCTCCTTAATAGAATCCCAGTACTAAAGGACTGAGTTCTTAATAAGTGAGCAATCCCTGGCAGTGTTAACTTAAGTGCAGACTACTACATTTAAGTTGAGAATTCACTGGTGCATGTTTATAAGCCTCAAACTGGAAAGATACTATGTGATCCTTTAAAAAACAAATCACATGGTATTTAGAAGTTCCTAGATAATGTGAAAGAAGCTTTAATTTCTCAGCCTTCAACCTTCTATCTTATCCTTTTCCAGAATGCCATTATCCAGTAATTTTCATCCGGTTCATCTCCCCTTCTGCCCTTGACACACTCCTCCTCTTTCATTACATATTTGCTGCTCTTGTGTTTTATAAGGTAAGGACAGAGATGGACAGAAGAGTACTCCTCTTAATAAAACAACAACAACGAAAACAAAAGGCATCTCTACTACCACAGGGTCCCACACAAATGGAAAGGAGCTATCCGTTTTGATGGTTATCCAACCTAAACCTCTTCATCTTGGCTAGCATGTTTTTGTACTATCACTTATGTGTAGGTATGATATGATGTTCATTAAAATCACTGTGACTGATGTTCAGCAGCAGACAGCAGAGTCAAAAAAAAAAAAAAAAAACCTCAAAATGGTGGAAAATGAAACACTGCTTCACTAAATTTACCTAAGTCGAAGCAAAAGAGAAAATTGAGAAAACTCATGAAGCATAGCCGTTTTTTATACTCTTAAGATCTTTTCCTTGTGAGCTTTTAAGAGCTATGTAGTTCTGCTAGCTACACGCTCCTCATCACCACAGAGCTAGAGCACTCTACAGTCACTACATCAGAAGATGAGGAAGTTGATTCTGAAGGGTTGTCTGCATAGGTTAACACTAAGTCCAGAACCAGGAGTAATTCTGAGGTCTACAAAGAGTCAGGAGGTCATCTGAAAATATGATTTCACCAGAATAATGCTGGGCACAAAAACATCCTGCAGTGCTTGCAGCAGCACGGTGCTTGTAGTCACAACAAATTTAGGGCAGCCCACAGTTCATTCAGAAATACCAAAGCCCCTTCCTCTGCAGGGAACACAAACCATAATTCTTCCCCTGCTGAGATCATTTCTAATCAGATTGTAGAACAAGCTGTTAATTTTATACTTCCCATTATAATTGTTTGTTAGCTGAAGCATGCTTTTTCTCAGTCTGGCTTTATGTTAAGTATGAATATATTCTGCCCATATTTTTAAACATATGGTTTGTTGTATTGCAGTATGTCCCAGAATATGTCTGGTGGTCATCCGGTGGTTTAAAGCATATATTTAGAGGCTGCTAAAATGCACAACCCTGATTTGAAAGGAGATCTGTGAAAGCATTCTATCCTTTCTATGGAAAATCATTTCAGCATGGCATTAACTTTTGCTTCTTCTCTGTGACACTTTTTTTTTGTCACTTTTGACATATAAATTGACTCAGTGGCTACTACATATTTATACTGTTCTGTGCTCTGCAGAATATTTCATTCCTGAGCCTGTGTAGATCTCTAAGTATGTTTGTTGGAGATGCAAATCTCATCCAAGACATGAGAACCTAATGTCTTGTTTTCTGTGGATTTGCTAGGCAAATGAAGTCCAATCCTCTCTCCTATATATTAAGCACCCCAGCAGTACTTCATGATCCCTTCTGAGTCTATGTAATGGAGAAGGCTAATGAAGGACAAACACTCTTTTTTTGTAGTGGGTGGTGAGTAAACTGAAGAAACACAGGCCCAGAGACACCTTTAGCTCTCATGGAATGAAAAATACCCAGTCAACTCAGGCTATGCCAATGAGCTCACTTCTGCATACCGTTCTAAGGTACTTTCTCAAAATTCGCAAAAAGAACTTCATGGGCCACAAGAGAGGCTCCAGGTCTTCTGGACTTCCACTCTCCAGAGATGCAATAAATCTGGAGATGGAAATACTCCTTCAAGGAGTCGTTCCGCTGTTCTGTGCAATTCTGGTCCACGAGGTAGATTTAAGTGTCTCGACAAGGCAGACAAAGCTTATCACAGAATCACAGAATGGGTGAGGTTGGAAGGGACCTCCAGAGATCATCAAGTCCAACTCCCCTGCTTGCACATTGCACAGGCTTGCATCCAGGCAGGGTTTGAATATATCCAAAGAAGGAGAATCCACAAGCTCTCTGGACAGCCTGTTCCAGCACTCTGTCACCCTCACACTAAGGAAGCTCTTCCTCATACAGAGATGAAACTTCCTGGGTTTCAGTTTGTACCCATTACCCCTTGTTCTGTCGCTGGCCACCACCAAGAAGAGTTTGGCCCCATCGTCTTTGCCTCCTCCCCTCAAGTATGAACTCACCCAGTCCTTCAGGGCAATCCTGAAATGGGGCACAGAAACGATGGTATGCTTTCTTAAGGCAGTTTAAGAGCAGTTATTGAACCGACCGTATATAATAGGTATACAGTTCTCTCTGTCAGATAACTGAAAAAGAGATTGTAATCAGTCCATATCTATGCAAACAAAACTGCTACAGAAGGTTGGGGGGAAAAGATTGCTAGAAGATCAACTGTGCACTGTTTTTTGCTTTTTTTTTCCAAGAATTTTTGAATACAAACAAACCAAAAAAAAAAAAAAAAAAAGCAGAACTTTTTCAGAACTTTCTTTTTGGCCCTTCTCCTTTTAGCCAGTTCAACAATATTGCAGATATAGAGAATATATCTTCAAAGTCAAGTTGACAAACTTTGATAGGAGATCAGTTTGGACATTCAAAAGGAAAGGAATATCTACAAGCAACCAAAACCAAACCAACATACTCTCAGAGCAAGTAGGGAATAAAAGAAAAGGCTGCAGGCAAACGGATATTGCCAAAGCATAAGGCAAATTTCCTATTGCATCTTTGAGCTACACTCCAATGGAAAAAAAAAAATAGCAATCTCTAGAGAAATTGTCTTTAATCTCTTCCAAAATGTACACAAGAAAGCAAAAAAAAAGAGGCTTAATCAAAGGAAGAAAAATGCCAGAGGTGATTCCAGAAGGACTAGACCCCAGGTACTCATCTTCTTCCTGATCCAGTACTCCTTTTTTGCTGTTATCATTATTAAAGTAAAAATGGAGTTCAATAAAAAAGAATACTACAGAGATTTAATTTCACTCACAAAGTTCCTGTTAAACTGGTCTGTGATCTCACAGCAGGTTTATTTTCATGCACATGCAAAACGCAGGACTTGTGGTGAGGCAAAAGGTATTTATTTCTGAAGAGTTTCCAGTAGTGTTTCACACTGAAAACAAATAATATAAACAAGGAGAAACCATCCTATCATTTTGCTCTAATCCATGAGCTAGATTCTCATTTCAGATAAACAGACACAAATTTACCAAGGCAGTGGAGCTGAACCCACTTAAACTACCTTGATACTCAATTCCTTGTATACATCCACACACCTTAATAGCGCACAATTTAAAATGTATGCTTTGAAGTGGCACTTAGAAGGAAATACGTTCATTTGGTAAAGCCAGATTTGCCAGAGCAGTAATACTTCTGGCTCTTCTGAAGTTCTATTATTAAATGAGGTGTCTTCTCTGAGAAGTTCCTCCATAGGCTACGTTATAGCCAGTATAAACCAGAGGAACTCCACATACACAGTTGATCTACACCATCTGGGTAGCAAAACAGTAAGCTAAAAGCTAACTGTGTTGTCTTTCAACATCGTGGTTTTTTTTTAAATTGTAAATATTTTCTTCCTGAACTTCAAGCTCACAAATGTATTCCAGAATTTAAGAGACAAGTCCTTTTTCCACAGATTAATGCCAGTAACAATTATTTAACAAGTCAGACTGCTACATCCCTTTCACTGGTCTAACCATCTTTGAGTGTCATTATTCTGAGCTACAACAAAGACCCCTCACTACCTTCATCAGGGCCAAGTGTGCGGAGAGAGAATAAAGTTCCCAGCTCTGCTCACAAACTCTATGAAAGATGAGATTTAGTGTATGCCATGGCATGGACATAACAGAAGAGGGGAAAAATAAGAGCTTTACAGAGCATTTTAACTGGTTTTCAGCCCCGAAGGCAATGTTTCTATGTATAACACAGGAGATAAATGAATGTATGCGTATATATAATATATATATTTATTATATATATATATATATGTTAAATCATGGCAGCTAAATATAGAGGATCCTAGTTACTAGGATATATGGCTTTATTTCTACCAAAAAAGGCAAACTTTGACCATGCCTGTCACAAGCTCCGTGTGTAGCTACAGAATAGAGGGCATCATCTTGGACATGACCATTTAAGTGAAAGCATGAGATAAATAAATTAAGAGGTGCCGAGGACTCTCAGAGGATGTCAGTGATGCAAACTGACATTTATAAATTAGGCCAAACCTTATCCTGAAGCATAAACATAGCAGGGAGCCAAGGAAAGCAAGGCATTAAGAACTCAGGTTTCTAGACGGTTAAGCAGCAAGGATTGCAGACATGACCAAATCGAAAGGTTTGCAACAAAAGATTATGGTGGGAAAAAACAGGACACTGAGCAATTAGATTCACCAACTTACCACATATAAGCTGAACTAAGGAAACCATATCATGCTGATAGGCTGTGGCAAATACAAGGTAATATGATGCAGCTTCTTCTACTCAAAGTGAACACAGGGCACAGGACTCGAGCTGCATTTGCTGTGTCCTATACCACGTTTTCAGTAGACCAGCTCAAATGCCATGGCTGGCTGATGTCCACCTGACTACCTACAGTTGCTGAAGTCTAGACATGGACTGTGTTTTAATGCACGCAGATTTAAGAACATTATGGTAAACACAGTCCAGAATTCCTCCTTCTTGGGCCGCTCTAACAAAAAAAAATAATAATAATAATTCTGTAACATCTTACTGTAGGGAGAAAAATGCAAGAAAAGTCTGAAATATAAACATTGCTTGTTTATTATAGTAAGAAAGAGGATTATATTTGTTCTATACTGTCTGAAGGAAAAATAATAGTTCATAAATTCTCATGAAAATTTATGATCCCATAATGGCTATTAGCATACAGATAACAAGCCTTATTGCTTCAGACCCGCTTGAAAGCAGAGATAAGGGTGGGAGTTAGACCCAGATTTCTCCAGGTTTGGATGTAGTTTTATACACCAAATAACCAGACCTCTGCCAAGGATGGTCTCTGCTTCTCACAGGATGTCACACCTTTTCCTTTTACATAAAAATATTGTATAACTTTTATTTACTTCTGTTCCAGCTGCTCTATTCTTGCTCAGTGCTGGTGTGTGCTATCCACCTAAACCTTTCCTATTAGGTTGATCAATCTTCTACGTACACGGTAAATGCCTTGCTTACCTTGTGGAGGAAGCAAGATGCTTGCCGAAACACTGACACACAAATAAAATGCTGATTACACTTTTGGAGAAGCCTGAAGAGGGTATTTTTTCCTAAAGGAGCACTGCTGCCCCTTGTAGAGTTCAACTGGTATTTTGAATAAACACAATAATAGACTAGAATTATCTGATATGATTACATTTACTTCAGGGGCCTCACAGCCAGCAGCTGGTATCAGTAGTGCTGAAAGTTATCTAGTCTAATTATGGTGTCCTGAGAGTCAGCATGAGGAGCTACCTTGGCATTTTTTCTATAGCTATTCAAAGAAGCATTTCTTGGGACTCTTGAATTTGGGGATTTTTGTCCCATACCTGGACAGCATGGGTATTTTTGAGACGGTGCTTTCGTTTTGGGAAATCCCGGCTTTGCTAGGAAGTTTTATTGAGGAAGAAGAAAAGGAGAAAGGACAAAACACAAAGAGAGGGAGGACAAAAAAAAAAAAATTGTGAAAAAAAGAGCTATTTCTCAGAATGGCAGATATCTCAGCTGCACTAAAACACTCCTTTGGAAAGCCTAAGCGAAATTCCAAGGAGTTGCATTTCCCATCACTTTGCTTTCCACACCCCACACAAACTACTTTGCTTCTCATCCATTCACACTCTCCAGTTTTGGCTTTTAACTCTACCCAGAACTTGAGAAACCTTTTCTACCAAAAATATCCTCAAAACTGATACTTTCTGGTTTCGATTTAAAACCATCTTATTGGAAAAAAATCCCAATCAGTTGTAATTCTACCCACTAATTATCCTGAAAAGACGTGATGCAGATATTATTGAGATCAATTTTGTGAGATTAAAGTGTCTTTTTACTGCCTGTTCTCTTCTTCCCGTAAAGGTCCTCCAAGTCTGCAATCAGGTCACCTCCTGGTCTTACTTTTGATAAGCTGAACAGATGGGGTTCTTTAAATCTCTCACCACTGGGCATTTTCTATAGCCCTTAGTCCATTTTTGTGGTTGCTTCCTGCATCTTCTCCAATTTATTAACAATTTTCCTGCTATATATTTAGGTATAGGTACATAAATAAAAACTTGAAAGTTTAAGTCCTAGGCATGTCTCAGCAGAGAAACTTAACCAAGTCTATCTTTATGTGACCATAAATAACGTAAAACTTTGCTTTATGTATGGCTCAAATTAAGTGTTCCAATATATACTGCAGTACATTTTTTACCCAACAAATATTTCTTTACAGTTTTCAACCTTGACTGGTCATTTTCACTGCCCCATCGCTGCCTTTTATTAGCTTTCATGGGTACTCTTGCCAATGTCCTTTAACTACAGCTGTGAGTAACGTTAATGGCTTTACTTTTTGTCTGTCCACTTCCTCCAGATCTTAACTACAGTTCGTTTTTCAGGACATGCCCTATTTTTCTCTTAAGTGGTATCTTTGCACTTGTCTTTCAAGGAAATATTGAGAGCCCCAGTTTTAAACATTTTTTCAAGCGCAATCTAACATAAAAGAATAAACTCTACTCAATTTCTTAAACCAGTCTCAGTTCGTTCAACACAACTGCCTTCACATCAAGACAAATCTTTGCATCATATACCCTTTAGTTAAAAGTTAGACAATTAAATATTCAGGAACCATAAAAGTGCTTTGAATAGTTCCATTTTCCTTGGTGAAATGGTACAGACAAACAGTTTGGAGTGGCACGGAAATATGTCTACTGGGGACAGCAGGTCAGGGGAAGCAACAGAGATAGGTTCATAAAAATGCTTTCTAGTGTTTCCATTTCTCTGAGAGGGAGATATTAGACATGGAATAATGAGATTTGTACCATTTGTAACCGTATTGTAACTGTAACAAATAATGTATTTGTACATTTTCTGATATTGTCAGGCAGAGCACCACTGGATAATGAGCTATATCACATCTAGGACAGCACCTGGACAGTTCTGAAGCCTGGTCTAGAAGAATTAACCTATCTTTTGTTCCAGAAGTCATTAATGAAGAGGAACAAGAAATGGGCAAGAGGAAGGGAGGTTGTCACTGATAATATGCAGGAGGAAGCAGCATCAAACCATCAGGAACCAGACCAGCCAACTGGCAGTCTCAGCAGCTTCTTTTCTCAGATCACACCCAGAACAGCAAAAGAACTTTCTGGGGTTTCTCCCTCACTTCATTTGCTGCTAAAAGATTCTAGAGCAACTATTTTCATCTGGGCACAGCTTTCAGCAGTTCAAATAAGATAAAATGAACCCCGTTTGCAGAATTTCTGCCCTTAAGTTCCTCATCTCATAGGCACATTAGGGACTAAACACTCTGATAAAACCATCAGTTTATACTGGCCAGTCTAACAGTTCAAGATGAGGATCTGGATAAATACCATGTATTATTCTTTAGCACTTATATCACAGAAATTTGGGATTTTGGTAACACCAGTGATTATACAAAATGAGACACTGTTTTCCAGCTTCGTTGCACATGTTTGGTTCTCTGTGCTCTTATGATGCATCTTGAAAAAATTATGTGCTTGCAATTTAAGACTTCAATGATGAGAGGCAAATGATATTCCCCTTTACCAAATGGTTTATCCTTCCTAGTTCAATCAAAGCAATATCCGCTATTGATTTCTCATTCATTCCACACCAAGACAAATCACAAACAGCTCAGCAAATGACTTGTGTCATTCAGGAAAGCACAAACCATCAAAATAACAGGAAGATGAGGAATTGGAATAATGTCTTTGCTCTAAGTTTCTAGGTCTGCTTCTCCACTACAGTTCTTCACTCTTCGCCTTTAAGAAAAAAAAATAAAAATCTGTTTGCTTCTTGGTGCTGCGATGAAAGGCTCCTATGGCCATGAGTGAAACAAGCATCTCTCATCAGATCAGACACTTTGCAAAAAGTGTGAGCCTGTGTGAGACTGGAGAAACCCCAGGACTTGAGCAGGAAGGGCACAGTCCTCTCCTGACGATGCCTGAAAGGCCAGCCAGAGTACAAAGACTGCCAATGTAAGCAGTCTGTGCAAACATTACATGAAAAGGAAGGATGCTCCGACGTGGACTTGTCCCATGCAACCTCAGGAGCTTACTTAGAGACGCCTAAACATGGACCAGTGCAGAGAAAGACATTGAGAAAGGTGTGCTGAATTGCCCTCAAGAGGTGTGCTGAATTGCCCTCCTGTTTCTCTCTGCTGATGGAAGGAAGGAGCAGTCGAAAGGAAGGGGGAAGCACTCCCAGCACCAGCTAAGCTGCCCCCATTTAAGAACACAGCATTACGCGCAAGAAGGCTGGGCTCACAGCCCAGTCCTTTACTAGCACAACCCACTGCTACACTCAGCCTACCTCCAAGCATCTGTATCAAGACTACCCCATAAGCACAGAGGACTTAAACAGCAGGGTCTATGAAGTACAAAAGAATCAGCCTTAGAGCCCAGGGGAAAAAGAAAGGCTTAAGATACTCGTAGAAAGACTTGGATTCTTAGAGCAGCCACAGAGTATGTTGGGGTTTCAACGCATTTATCTTCCACAGCTGAAGAGCTCAATTTCAGAGGAGTCCATTAAGTCTATTCCTTCTCATTTTCTCCACTGCTGCAATAAATAGCTGTGAGAAACTAAGCACAAATGGTAAGTTCTTCTTTTGTGCTTGCTCCATGAACAGCCATGTCTCCTTATGAAAACAGAATTTTGCTTTGACATCTGCAGCCAAAAGCCTTAGCATCTTTCTTCTCTCTTTCACAATAAGAGACTGGGGGGGTGCAAGAGGGGAAGACCTTATGAGATGTGACTATGGAGGGCCCTCTTGAACCCGTCCTGGGATACCCACAGGGTTGATTACCTCCCCGAAATGCCTGTACACCAATGCACGCAACACAGGGAGTAAACAGGAGAAACTGGAGATGTGCGTGCAGTCACAGGGCCATGATCTCATCGCAATTACAGAGACACAGTGGGATAATTCCAATGACTGGAATGCCCTCACGGATGGCTATGTGCTTTTTAGGAAAGGCAGGCCAGGAAGATTAGATGGTGGAGTTGCTCCTTATGTGAGAGAGCAACTGGAAGGAACAACTGGAAGATTAAAGGGTAGGCTAGCAAGGGAGACACTGTCCTGAGTGTTTACTACAGGCCACCTGATCGGGAAGAGGAAGGAGATGAGCCCTTCTACAGGTGTACACATCTTGTCAGTGTGAACAAACACCTTAAGGGAGCATGTCAAGAGGATGGGGCCAGACTCTTTTCGGTGGTGGCTAGAAACAGGACAAGAGGCAGTGGCCACAAACTGAAATGCAGCAAATTCTGCCTGGATTTGAGGAAAAAACTCTTGACTTTGCAGGTGACACAGAACTACAACAGATTGCTTAGAGAGGCTGCAGATTCTCCTTCTCTGCAGATATTCAAAACCCATCTGGATGCGATCCTGTGCAACATGCTCTAGGTGACCCTGCTGTGCAGGGCAGTTGGACTAGATGATCTCCAAAGGTCCCTTCCAGTCTTATTCATTCTGTGTTTCTGTAACAGACGCCTGGGTTTCTACATGAAGCAACAAACTGCTGCATGTATCTTCATAGACTAATAATGCATGTATTTTTGCTAAGCAAGAAATCACCTAGTTAACTAGGTCTCCTGGGCTTAGTTCTTTTCTATTTCTGCTACAACATTACTACATCTGTCATATGATTTATAAAAGCTACAGCTTAGAGTTACTGTCATATGCGTGAAGAGCCTTGTAACCTTAAATGGATTGCAAATGGACTTCACTGTTTAAGCCCCATCTTTATGCTTGGAGGAGAATGCAGACCGCAGTATCAGAGTGAGATGACCTCTAAAATCATCATGCTGTAGTGGAAATATGCCTGATGTCCCAAGGCAAGGCTGAGAGTCCTCTGAATATGGGCAACAGCTCAACTGTCCACTCAAAGGAGGGTCAACTTTGACATGAAATCAGGCTGCCCAAGGCTCTGCCCACTGAATCTTTGAGCATGGATCATCCATAGCTTGTCTAGGCAGTCTAACACCCAAGGGTATAGTTAAGAACTCACCAGCCCAGACCACAGGCCTGCTGCCAAGAACCTGCCTTAAGGTTAGGTAAGCACTTGAGATAAAAGAAGCCTTTGGCTATCACTGAAGAGTTCTCGTACACAAATGAGATATGCAAAAGCCTCAGTGAGAAGGCTTGTGGTTTTAAAGCACAGTAACTACAGAAAGTTTAAATCCACACCTTATAGAGTCTCATCTTCCCCCTTGCTGTTACTGCTTATCACCCCAGCATTTTCTTTCTGTATGGCTGAAGCTTGAAAGAACAACAACAGAAAAACAGGCAGAACAATTTATTCATAGCAGCATCTTCCAGAGCAACAAAGATCACCCCCTCAAGCTGAGAAAGAATTGACTGAGGTCCCTCAGTCCCCTCGCGAGTGCTCTGCACACAAAATCCTATCATTTCATGAACCCTAGGGTTTATTTAAGCAAGAACCTAATAAAGCTAAGTGGGAAGGAAGGACAGTTACTGGGAGAAAAAGTCACAGCTCTTCTTCCCTTAAGGCCTTACATTCACAGGGAAAAGAAAGCCAAAACTTAAAGAGGCAGCATCTCTGATGCTTGCTGACAGCCAGCAACTTCTTCTAAGGGCATTTTTTGACTCTGATCCCTGAGCTGCTGTGAAATTCTTACACACATGGGGGGCTGTTCCTGAGACACAGGGCAGCTCAAGACTCCATGAAGGACATAGAGACTTCAGATTGCTTGTACAGAAATCACTTTTTAACATAGGCCACAGGCTGTTAAATCACCGTAGGCAATCAGAAAGTTTGAGCCACTATATATGTTCTTTATACTAAGTCCTCAGTAAAGGTTCCAATCAGCAGAAACCAAGGTTCAGTGAAGGGCTGAACCAATGGCCTAGCCCTTTGAAGAGTCAGTTTAATGCCATGAAACATGACATTTATTGAACTCCTATTTCTGTCCAAGCAATCCCATGGTGCATGAATCTTCATCTGTTTTGCAACGGCTGATTGGAGCAAGTCTGAAATAAAATGTTTGAATAAAACAGAAATATCAGTCATAAAATCTGCTTTTAGGCTTTCTGGCAGCCAGTCCAACCACAATAAAGCACAGAATGATGTGAAAGTACATTGCAATGGTGAAGGATATTTGCTGCAGCCAAGCCAATTGTAAGCAGAGCATTCCTAGGAAAGCTGAACCAGGATAAATATGTAGGTTCCTTTTTTCTTTTTTTTTTCCTTTTTTTCCAGGTCACAGAGGGTAGTTCAGAGCACTATTGCAGTAAAGGTAGCTTTTAGTTCCCTTCCTAACCCTTTCTAATGTCATACCCCTTTCATAACAAGTACACATATGGTCAGAACACATACTTGTCCAGTGCTTTCAGTTTGATATTCTGATGTAACCAAACCTATGAAGGTTGTCATTCTATACAGCATCTGCTTCTCCAGGTGAAACTGGCAGAAACTGGTCCAAAAACACTAAAAATGATTATATAGAAGTGTTCAGGAGGTTCTACTGCAATATACAATACCCTGTCAACTAAAGAGCATCTACAGTACTGGTTGTGCAGAGGCATCATACACCTATAATGTATATGCATATGTATATAATGTATGTTCTTCACGGTGTGCCTGCCAACCGGTTTTAAAATCAATTTACGGGTAAGGTTATTCATCCTGTCCTATCAAAACCAAATACCCATAGAGCTGTAACACTGGGAAGGATTTCCAGAGACCATGAAATCCTATCCCCTTGATGCGGAATTTGGGATGTAAAGGGCTAGAGGATTTTGAGAGAGGTGAAAATGCACCATCTTGCTTGCACATCTGAAGCCAAAGAGAGACCACAGCAGCCCCAGGAGGGTCACTGAGGTTCTACCTTAATGGTGGTGCACATTCGTGGGCAAGAATTTGAGTGACTCATGATCACATCCTGAGACCTAATGAAGGCCAGTGAGGCTAAGAACAGAGCATGAGTGTGCACCTGACCATACCAGCAGTGCCAGCTGGGCCTTTGACAGGCACACATTTGAGCACAGTTTGTGATGTCAAGCTGTTAAGAGAATGGCTGTTGCTGCATCCTCCTACAGTCCATGGCATGTTGCCAAACCACAGCATACCAAAACAGGCATTTCTTTAGCACAGTCAGGTACCCCTGCATGCTTTCATGCATCCCTGCATGCTGTCAGAACTTCATGTGGAGACAGAGCCCTCTGAGATGGCCTCTGCCAACAAACAGCAGAACTCTCTCTTTGGACCCACTCAAGCAAATGAAGCTTCAAACTCTGTAGTTAAGGATGATTAGCAAAGCCCAGTCTTTTCTTGAGCGGCTCAGTGCCCAAAGAAGGGCAACTTCTTTGTTGTCCCAAGGGACAACTCCTGCACCAGAGACTGTACTCTTCTCATGAAGACAGAATACTGCAAGACCTCCCATACTGCTAGCACCATGTGTATTTCCCCGCGACTGTAGAGGAGCAAGACCCTACAGCAACTATTATTTTGCATAAGCTCAATGGAAGCAACTGCCTTGTCAGCACACAAAATGGCACATATATATCTTTCCCAGCCATGCAGCAATATAACAGGGAAGCAGTCTCATTTCAGGAAAACCAATGGCAGTTATCCATTTGACATCAGAATTTTAATTTTTGCAATTACATAAACCTTTTGTGTATCATTAACAACCTGGAAGCTATTAATCTACCTAACTGCAGCAGCAGCTGAGTGTCTGAGGACAGGACTTAGATCGTTAATATTTGACAAGCCCAGCTTTTTAATTATTCTAATTATTTTTTGGAGGTAAATGGAAGTGTTAAAAACTGACAGGCAACTCTCGAGAAATCTGTTTCACTGCCAAAAGACAACTGTTCTTTACCATCCAATCTGAATATTCTATCTTCTGTTTCTTACAGAGGAGCAGCACCCCTGGACTAACCTGAGATCAGTATTACAGTAATTATTCTTGTCATCCACACAGACACGAGGCCAGTTAGATTTCTATTATCAAAATATTTGTTAAGAGGAAAATAGTGAAGGAATAGCGGAGGAAAATCAGTCCTGAGCACGTGTTAAGGTCCAGTTGGTTCATGTCCTTTGTGAAGGTCTAGGGTAGGGTGTTTATCAGCTAGACGTAAGAATTTAGGGGAAGGGGGCAGTAAATTTCTGTTTACTAATTTAAAATTCATAGTGTGATGTCTAGTTACTGCACAGTGCCTGGCAGCACACACCCCATGGAATGCACCTCCAAGCATACCAAGGTGCTGGTTGAAACACTGATACAAAACACGTTGAGAAAAACCAGCAACAAACTTCCTCCCCTTGCAGTAACCATCACGAGACCACATGCGAGGTGATGCAAACATGATTTTAATTTTCTTTTCTTGAATGCCTGACTTCCATCTTGGTTGAAAGGACCATTACTTTCTGCATTTATTGTCTTTATATATATATATATATATATATATACACATATATATATATATATATATGATATATATATATATGAATGATACAAGTCATATATATATATATGTATATTTTACTGCACCACCCAGCTGCACACATAATTAAGGATTTAAATAATGGATGGACATTACAATTATGTAAATCATCATAATTTTCCATTAATGGAAACCAGTGGTAACTGTTTGTGAGTCGCAAGCGTTAGAAGTCATCCAGACTTACACATTTTTAAATTTGAAGCTACGTGCCTGTTATAAATTACAATCAAAGCAACTCTTTTGACTACTCTTAGATTGTTCCAAACTCAATCTGCTGCACATCTGTTAGCAAAACTTTATGTCCAAGGCTCTGAAAAGAATATGGAACATATTAGTGTCTCAAATTAAGACAGCATAGAATTTTCAAACCATGATTATCCCGACCAAAATTAAATCCTCCGAGTTAACATTATATATGTCTATTCAAATCACATTTAGCTAAGGTCAGTTATGAAAAACAATTGCCATCTCACCACTTACGGCTCTCATCCATCTTTTTTAATAAACTCATTACTGAGTTATAATTGGAGAGGCTCATTTAGACTAAGACTGGAAAGCACAGCTTTTCTTAAATAATTTTGTACTTCTTGCTCTGCCTGCTTCCACTGTGGCTTGGGGCTTAGTCCACTGGCACTCCAAGTAATGAGTTCAGCAGGCAGGCAGGACAACAGAATCTTTTCTGAACAGTACCCTGTACAATTTTCTTCTTCTACATAAACATGTTTTAATTACCAATTTCAAATATCTTGAATCAGCAATAAAGGCTAATTGGCACACCTCTACACAACTTTGAAGTTCTCAGGAGTCGGTGATGAAGTTCATTAAGCTAACTGTGCAACAATCTATGTGCAAGCCATACTATTAATGACAAATGTGGTTCTTAACGCAAAGACCTTGGAAAATCCAGTGCTAAGAAGACTAGACCACTGAAGAGAGGATTTTGCAATCAGACTCAAGAGCTGACTTCAAGAGCCTGATCTAGGGACTTCTTCCATCTCTATTGCTTTAGCTGCTCCCATCATGGAAAAAGAATAGGAGCTTACCTGTTACCTTAGTAAGGACTGAAGGTGGAAAAGTCTGCTAGGAGAAGCTGCATATGCCATCTACCTGCATATGTGGCTCCTTCAGTGGCTGCTTCACTCTAATATTAGACTGAACAGAGCTCCTTCATATTCCTCAATCAACCCTGCCACGTTTCCTTTGACAACCATGCGCCCTGGTATTCAGCCCAGCTTTACAGACCAAATATCAGCACCTGAATCTGACTGAGATGCACATTTTGTGCGCGTAAGTCAGTTAGTAAGTAGGCTCATAGGACTTCTAACACAGTAGTTTTCCAAAACAGTCAAACAACCTATTCTATTGAGAAATGGGAATGAAATGGAAACAGTAGCTTGGAGCACTATGGCAAGGGCAACTCAACTGCATTGCCCACAGTACATATTGTCTGGCAGAAGACTAGCATATGCAAAGAGAATTAAGGTAATCAGTTGTTCAGTTGCCTCCAGATGTTTGATGCCTTTTCTCTTAAGCACCTCTGAAAATTCCAGGCCAAACAAGTAAAAACTTTAAATAGTGAAGCTGGAATTTTAAACTGTAACATACAATTCCTTTCCGCCAACACTAGACAGAAGAAAATGCCTACAGAGGAGAAAGAAATAACACAATTATGCATGATGTATGTCTCAAGCACTTTCTCAACGATGCCAGGATACCTCTTTCACATACTTGTCCAGTCCTTCCCTTCCCTTTGTGAACTTCTTGCTTCTGCAACATCTTTGGCAAGCAGGTCCACAACTCTGTGGTCTGCATGAAGAACCTCCTCTTATTTGGTTTGTCTGAGACTACCCCCCAGGCAGCTCCATTTGACAGTCTCAGCTCTTGCAAGGGAAGAAATAAAGAACAGAATCCCTATTCACTCTTACACTACCTATGATTATGTAATGCTCCAGGACATCCTGAGAAATTACGTTTTCTGGAAATAAATATACCCAGTTTAATGAGTTGTTCCTTACACAGAATCCTATCCATTCCCTGATCTTTGTTGTCTTTTTGTAGAACCTTTTCAAGCTCTCAAAGATCCTTTCCAAAACAAGGTGTCAAGGACTGCACGCACTCCTCCAGGTGTAGAAACACAGTGATGCTTTCTCTTTTGCTCTCTATTTCTTTCCTCGTTCTTCCTGATTCATGCTCTGAAATGCTGCCATCTCTAAGCTGATAAACATCATGCAATTATTTTTGACAGCTGCAAGACTGTTGTTCAGCAGTAATGGTCAACTGAGAAGCCATTCTATATATGATACTAGGACTCTTTTCCACCAGTACACCTTTTTGCTTTTGTCCACACTGCATTTCAACTGTCATTTTAATATCCATTCAGTCGTACAAGACTAACTGACAATTAACCCCAAATCTACAGGGATATGGTTGAGTAAAGCCCCATAAAGCTCCAACGCTGGAGTTCTGCACAAAGGCCACAGATTCAATTACAGCTGTTTAAAATGAGTTTGCAGTTTTTCACCACAGATTGCCATCCTAGGAGTCACTTTATAAACAGAACGTATAAGTTGATAGCCCACTTAGACAGACATTCTCAGAGCGAGTGTAAGCACTGAGGTAAAGATTTATTTCCACCACATTTCCTAAGCAAAAATACAGGTGCACGCAGTGTAGTAGAGCTAGTTTAACTAAACTATATCGGAGCTATTCCTCGTGTAGATATTCCATATTCATGCTCACCCTATCTCTGACTGGTCCTGCAAATATTGAGGGGCTCAAGTTTTCTGCATATGAACTGTAGGACTGATTCCCAGAGGTACAGTGACCGTTTTTCTGCAGCTTCTCATAGTCATCGATCTAGCAAAAGCTACTGCCTGGGACAGGCTGTCCAACATGCAGGAGCTCTAAGCAAATACCATAAGTCCTTTTCTGCCCCAACTATGCAAGATTTCTGGTTATGTTTGTGGAAAATTAGACACATTGTAGCTCTACACTGAACTGGTCACTCTACCTGAGTCTCATAAGATCTTTTCTTTACTTAAAACAGGGATACAATGCTTCAGTAAAGTAGGGTAGCATTTTTAAATGAAGTCCATGAGAACAGATGAAAGAGCACTGCATGCTTCCTATGTATTAGGTACTCATATAGAAATTCTTGTCCATTGGCCCAGTAACCTCATGCGACCGTTGGTACTATTGCAAGCTAGCTTTACTCCTCTGATGGACAGATTTAGCTATGGCACATTAGAAGAAGAAGAAAGACCCTAAGAAATTTTCAGGCAGACATTGACCACTGTCTCTCAATTTAGACACTATTTCCTTTCCTGGCAGATATCCCATAGACGCTGCACAATGAAACACCAAAGGCAAGTTATGTGATCAAGTTCCAAATTTTACACAGGCTTGACTGCCAGTAATAGGCTAATTCTAATTAGGAATATCAAAACAAACATTTGCAAAACATCATTCAATGAGTCAGTATGCCATAAGCCCCTGCTGTTTGTCAGAAGCTACAGAGTTAAAATCAAGTCTTCAGAATATATCTGCCCTGTCTCGATCTCTCCGGGAAAGAATATCAGAAAAAGTCTACGCTGGCCCAGAAAAACAAGTCACCTTTAGGTCTGGGACATTTTTGTCCATTTGATGTCCATTTCGGAAGCGTATTTTTACTGAACAGGAATTCTCTCAAGACAAGAACTGACATCATCGTCACCAGTTTGCGAAGTAATGGAGTGAGGAACACGGCGTCTTTGGTTTCCACACGATGGAAGTGGTTGAAAGGTCACCGAATTCCTGACAGAATTATGTTCCACAGGAGCCTTGTCCTTCACGAGCAGTGAGATCAGTGAGCAGCCAGGCTTTTCAAAACAGGGCTTTTGGGATCAGCCCTTGCCCTTGAAGCTCCTGGCAAATGAAACAGAGAATCTGCCCACCCCAAACCAAATTTAAAGGACACTTCAGCTCCAGAGGAAGAGAGGAAAAAGTCATTGTCAGGATGGCCAGACAAGCACAGGCGGTTTGGGAAGTTCTACTTCTAAAGAAAGGAAAAGGAAAAGGAAAAGGAAAAGGAAAAGGAAAAGGAAAAGGAAAAGGAAAAGGAAAAGGAAAAGGAAAAGGAAAAGATGCTAAGAAATCTGATCCTAAGGTTTCTTGAGGTCAGAGCTCTATCATGTGAGTATCTGTAGCAGTCAGTCATATCACCTCACACAGTGAAGTATTTCTACTTCTGGTCCTGGAAGGAATCCATGAAAACAGAGATGGAGAATGCAGTTTTGGGAAAGCTGTCATGAACACAAAATGCTTTACTGAGTGCAGGGAATCCCACAGGAGTAGTGACAGCGCTTCTTCTGCCCAGCATCATATAACAAACCTGTGACCTTTCACACCTACGAGACCTCAAGAACTACAGCATGAAGCAGGAGAAGAGCAAAAGAGGTCAAAAATATCCACCAATGTTAAGACCCCTGCAATAGCATGGGAGTGGTTAAATGAAAATGGCCAAGTAATCTGACAAGTAGACTCAGATACCACTATATGGAGAAAGAAAAAAAAAGAGAAGTTTGTTTTGACATTTAGCTGACGCATTAGCAATACTAAATGGGACTAATAATTTTCTCCAAGAATTTTTGGTATTCCCTCTGGAATTCTTTCATGGAAAGAAAAAATATGAGGTTTCATTTTGCTTTAATGAAAGCAAAAATTCTATTTTCAGAAGAAGGTTCTGAATAAAAGGTCAGAAAATAAAAAACTGTTTAGGGTATTTTAATTTGTACTATCATACTGCCTCTAGTCCCCAGTTCTGGAAAAAGGGCTCTCAGAAGAAAGTGATAAGTTTAGAGAAGAAGAAACCCTGCCCCAAATCTAATTTGTTAGGCAGGAAATGGTCAGGCAATAAAATCCAAGGAACTGAGAACGTTGAGGAGAATACTTACACGTCTTTATTTTAAAGATAGGTGCCTTGGATAAGTACAATGGGAAAGACAATGGTATTTAAGAGCTTTTGAGCATTAAGGTTAGGATATAAGTAGAACGGAAATTAACTGACAAGAACTTTCCTTCTACTGCCCAGCCACTGCAAAACAACTAAAATGAGTATAAGCCCAGATTTGGACAGAAATATTAACTTGCTAGTTCGAAATTTAAACAGTGAGGTTCATGAGGTCAGAAAATTCAAGTCGAAGGTCTTAATGCTTATGCAACACAATGTGGCAGGCAATCCGATGACTGCTTGATTCGAGTTCTTTATCTTGAATACAGGCACCACTGGTGGGTGAAGAGTTCCCAGTGAACTTAAATCTCTTAAATACCGCGAGAAGAACCTCAGCTGCTGTCAATAGATGGTGCTAGTTAATGCCAGTAGAACCTTTTGGTTATAGCTCCAGCTCAAACCCTGGGCCTTTGAGTCTAAGCAAGCGGATTTGAAGTCAAGCAGTACTTAATTTCACAAAGCATTACTCAGGTGATTGCTGCACAGAGACCAAAAGTTGAGTCATATCACAGTCACTCCTCAGGGTCCAGGAATCCTTGGGATCCTTTTCAGGTTCTGAAAGCTCACGGACACGGGAATGAGTATATGGCAGTCTAGGGAGAAGGTGAATATGGGAATAGCCCTCTCTTCACATTTCAGCTCCCCTCTCCTGATGTATTCCTGATGAGAGGAAAGCAGTGAGTGGGGCATACATAACGTAACAGTCAAGCAAGGGGCAGTGTGCTACTGGTTGCAGTTTGCCCAAATCAGCCACACAGAATTTAATCTGAGGATGCAAAGCATTTTGTGGAAAGTTTGCTTTTAACTGAATTGACAGAAAAAAAAGCATAGGTCGCATATTCCATCTCTCAGACAGCGCATGACTGCTCCATTTAATAAAAAGGTTGAGAACAGTAACCAGATTAAGGGCTAGGTGTCTTTTTTTTAACCTTTTTTAAAGGTTAAGCACTGATGAAAGCAAACATAGTTTATTTTTAATTAGCTTTCAAAATTTTATTTAATTTTCTTCCAAGCACAGCACAAGCACAGTGTTCTTCCTGCACCTCCTTAGTTCAAGCAAAAAAAAAAATTTCTTTTTCACCAAAAACAAGACACTGTGTTCAAGCTGTGAGGATTATCTTCATTCCTTGCTTACATCTCTTTCTGAAAAGGACCACTTTTTATATTCTTCTCTGACAGCACCGCATTGTGCCTTGAACCTTGACACTCAGCAGCAGGGCTGCAAAACACAAATACTTAATCTGTATGTATAGACCTAAGCACAAGCACAGAGCTTTGCCTAAATTCTCCTCAAAATGGCTTTTGCTAGGTTAATGCCCTTGTGAAGAAAGGGGAAATTCATGGGAGCCTTAAAGCATTACATTAATTTTTAGCCACAAATCCCCGCTTATGACTCTTGTCATAGAAATACAATGCTGCCTTTTGAAAACTTAACTGCTGTTTACCCTTTGTTCCTAAAATCATCTGAAAGAAAAATGCTGAATGTAGGTTCTGAGCTGCAACCTAAAAACCAGCTGTGACTTAGTATCTTTATTTATTAAGAAGACACTTCAGCTAAGCCTGACATTCTTAAGAAAGGGTCTAATTTTTGAAGTGTTACCTCTTGAAAACTCACGGGACCAGGCACCTTCTCATCCATCAGCATGAATTTAAGGGGCATTTCACATCTCATGAAGCATGAGGGAACAAACCAAATCGAGAGAGCTGGTACTTCTGTAAGTATTTGCTTGAGTTCAGACAATTCTCTCTCTGATCTTCCCAGGTCACCCACACCTTCGAAATAAACAGAAAGAACAGCTCACAGAATGTGCAGCCAGATAAATACTCAGCTGCAAATCTGATTAAATGTGTCCTAGACATATTTCGTCATGGCCTGTATTAAATTTTAAGCATTTTTCTCTAAATAGACCTTATTTCCTCATCTCCCTCCCCTTTTTTAATTAAAGCTTCTTAAAGTTTTTTTTTTTTCTTCCAGGTGATTCTACTAGTATTCCCAAGGGACATTTTACTGTTGAGCTATAAACTCCTTTTGGTGCTTTCCCATATCTCTCACCAATATAACCATGGGTATTTTGCCAGTTGCTACAACATCTTGAGGAATTTTGTCTCTCTTTCACCAGCTTCCTCAATATCAAAATCATTATCCCAAAAAGGAATCCAAAATGGCTGCAGATCTTTTTTTTTTTTTTTTGTCATTTGTTTTTGCAGCATTTGCTAAAACCACGTATTATTCCAACTGTTGAGTTTATTCTCGTTATTAAAAAACAGTATTAGTTGTTTACATGAAGATAGCATAGTTCATAGAAGTATGATTCAGCCACAGTGCCAAGAGAAAAAATGAGCTGATGAGCAAAAGAAGCACTAGAACCACAGTTTGCTTAGACCCTAGTTGTGATGCATTTTTATTCTTGCTGTTACTGCCACCTCACTGATCTTCTGACCTCATAGTGAGGAAGCCAAAGGGATTCTCTCCTTCTGAGTCCTTCCCCCTTCATTTCTTATCAACCTCCTCTTTCCTTTATATGTTAATGACATAGCCTGCCCCTAAAAAGGCAGACTCTTCAGCCGCATTGCTACACGTTGAGAGCCAAAAGCAAAGGGAAAAGCAAAGCTGTGAGCACGTCAAAGTAATAGAAGGAGCCACATCTTTGTGTGATGATTGGGCCCATGGGCTCTGACCATCTCTGCAGCAGCAAGGTTACTAGTAAGCCAAAACCACGTGCAGAAGCTCTATATGCTTACTTCGCTGTTTCCCTACCTTTTGAGAGAGACATTTATTTCTAACTCCTTTCAAGGAAACCTGATCACACTTCATGCACAAGAGCTCCAGCAGTTTTAGCCCATCTCACAGATTTTGTGCTCTTTTTCGATCTTCAATACCAACAAAGGCTTCAAAAGCATTCTTCCTCTCCGTGACTCTTGAGGGAAGAAATAAAGTGAACAAACAATATTGGCTAAAAAGTCTTATTTAACCCTTTATATTTTAAAAGTCTCAATCATTATTAAGTTTCTCCCGCTGCATTTCTAGACAAAAGATACCATCTATTTTTAAAAAGGACTATTGTCAATATTGTTCCTATACTATCCTGTTCAGAGGACTGCAATGCCTCTTCATAGCCCAAAAGGATGTGGCACATCTGACATGCACTACAGGTAGCAAAGCATTTGCTAGAGCTCTTGATTTACGTTCACAGTATGTAAAGATAGCCATTTACAGCAAGTTTTATAGAGTAAGTTTAGAATCCATTCCAATATGAGACATACAGTACTCTCACTTTACTAACATGCCGTAATGATGTAGAGCTGTCCAACTTACATCTCTTGTTCTACCTCAAAGCTCTCCGAGGAACCTGAAGCATATCTGTTAAGTGCACAGCAGCTTGTTAAGCGTGGCTGATCTTTGCTGAAGTAGCTCTCTACCTCTGTTTTATTAAGACATACTTGTCAGTCAAGAAGGAAGGGAGATGCTTTGCCTTTTTCTTTGAAAGCTTAGAAGGAGAGGAGGCTCAATAATAACAGTACAGAGGGAGTCATATTTTTAGTAGTAAAGCATATGATCAATTTATTAGGCAAAAGCTCTGACATTTCTGGCATGAGCAGGCCCTCCATGTGAATTAGTCAATGGACTCGACACACAACAGCAGATCCCAAAAGTTTTAAGTTAGCTCCCTCTGGCCCAAGCTTCTCATCTGCCCAGCCCAGTGAACTATCATTGCACCTTGTATCATTCAAATGCCATGAGCAAGCCTGCCTGCTAATCTGCCATATGTATTACACAAAATTTTGGGTTTTTTTTTTTTTTTTTTTTTTTTCAGACCCCAAACAGACTGGAATTGTTGGAATCTGTTGGAAAAGCTTTATACTAAAAGTCTGCACATAGTTTTTGCCAGCGGAAGACAGCAGGTGAACATCTTCCTGAAAGTTCAGTCATACAAAGGGGATGTGTATAGCCATCGGTACCTCAAACTGAGAGGAAAAAGAGAAATATTCACAGACGACAGATAGGTCAAACAGATGAGCAGAATAAGGATCAATCACCTGAAGCAAAAGACTGAACAAATCCCATCTCAAGTTCCTACTCCAGCAGACGCATGGGAAAATTCCCTGGAAACAGAAGACAGAACTTACAATAGGGCAAATTTCCTGCCCTGTGCAGTCTGGAATTCCCTCCAGTGTGCCAAGGAGTTTCAGAGAGCGGCAGAGATGCACACAGGCACCTTTCAGAGTTGTGCAGTATGTGGATTAAACAATTCCTTCCCTCTTTTTTTTCCCACTTGAGTCTCTATAAATCTCAATTGCGTTGATGTTGTCCGCTTTGCATTTTGTAATTATACTCACATTTCCTTTTTAGTTTGACTTGGCTTGAGCTAAAAGTGATACAAGGATGAGCTGCCCAATGTCAGGATGCTCCTCTGCTCTGTATGCGGTGTCCCTTCAGACCAGATACTCAAGCACCCTAGCAGAATTTAGCTCCCCAACACACAGGACATTGAAGGTAACAGACTCCACTCCAGCACAGGTGCATCACTCATTCTAAGTCAATAAGAGAGTCAACTATATGAGGAAAAATCTTTTGGTGAGATGTATTAACCAGGGAATTTCTCTGGAAGAGAGCAGGGCAGTAGGTAGGAAACCTTACAATTGAGAGCCCTGCAGAAATACATAACACCCCGCAACCATAAACTTGTTTTTAGTGTAGAGGATGAAAGATACACTTTCACTACAAAACAAACATGAAAAGAAGGGAGGAAAAAAAAAAAAAAAAAAAAAAAAAAGACAGGTCTTCTTAACGCCAGATAGATATCTCAGATTTAAAGGATAGCAATTCACTCCACAGTTTTCACAAGTGTTACTTATGAAAGTAAACACTTCATCTTGAACTTACCCTATTAATCTATGCTCTGGCATGAGGAAGATTTTAGCTGAAGTTCATTAGCTTGAACTGAGAACACCCTTTCTTCTCCACTGCTCCTCATATTCCTTATGGTAAAACTGGAAAGAAGACCTAAAATCAAAGCTGTTCTCCTTTGAGAACATGTTTAAAGGGGCTTCTTAAAATGTTCCTTAGCATCTTGCCACAACTGCCAATCCCAACAATTTCAGTAACAGGACACAAGGTCAAGGCTGACCTCTTCAAAAATCCTTCCTAATCTGACTCCAAAATGTACAAAGTTGTTCATTTTTATTAAGATAAACTGGCATCTTTCATGTTGCCAGAGTCTCTTCGAAGTGGCTCCTATTGCTCAGGATTTTAGTCCAATTTGGGGATGTTTTTCTCCTCAGTTCATATTCACCACTGACTCCACGTGGAGAGAAAAGAATTAAGATACAGAACTAGGCTAAAATTTTAACTTAATTTTTTTCCTGATGAATATGTCAACTGGGAGATGCCAACATGTTTCAAAATGTGCTTGAGCAAAAAAAAAAAAAAAAAGAAAAAAAAAAGGAATTTTGAGGAATCTGAAGAAAATAACAGTAATTATTTCAGATTTCAAAGGCTTCTCATTTCAAATATCCTTTCATTTTGATTTTGAAAAGTTTTAAAAATTTACATAATTTCGTTTCTAGTTGTTCTTGTCCAGAAGACGATAACCCCACTGCATTTCCATTCAATTCAGAGCCCTTTCTCTGTTTCTTTCTTTCTTTTTTTTTTTTTTTTTTTTTTTGGATGAGTAGAGACCTTGCAATGGAAAGACACATTTTTTTTTTCTCCCTTCTACCAATTGGCAGAGTTTGCATCAACAACCCAAGGCCATCTGAGCTTGCTTTAAATAAGCAGCAAATACATAAAACATTCTCTCTAATCAGAAGATTTTTCTTTTATTTGAACTACGTGATAAATTACTGATCAAACTTCAAGAGGAGAAAGAAGAACCGAGCGCCAGCTTGCTAGCAAAGCTTACCACTGGAAAGCGTATCCCAAAAAAATCAGTACTCTCCTTTTTTTTTGTTTTTTTTTTTGGCACGCTCCTGATTTTAGATCGCTTTGGACAACATAGCCTCCAGGTGATTATTGCTGAATTGACAGCAAATGGACCCGTTGGAAGTTCAGTTCAATTTCCAATCCTATTTCCTACCTATAGGCTTTCCCCCAGCGATTGCTGGCTCTAAACACTACGGCGCTTCAGTTTAATGGCACTCTAGCTTAACAAAACTCTTCATGGTCATTAAGAGAAAATGACTGAATTAATTCAGAAACTCGAGAGCATTCAGTTGAGCTGATATTAAACCTCAAAAATACATGAGCCAAAGTCCATTTAGGAAAAGGAAGGTAAAAAATGGATAATAAGAAGTAGCCACAATTCAGTTTTAATCAAACCAAAGCATCTTAAGAAAAAAAAAAAAAAAAACACTCTAATGAAGCACTTAATGACTACTTAAATTATTTTAACAAATTACAACTTCAAGCAAAGCTAGAAGATAATTTTCCATCAAAAAGCTTTATGCAAAGTCACACGTACCCATTAAGCCTATGAGTCAGGGTCGAGTGATTCCGCATAGCTATGTCATGGAGAAGAGTCATGCATGCATGTTTTTCCAAATATAGCTAGCATATTTTTATACACACACAATGCAGAGACAGGATGACTTTCACAGGAATACAAAATCATGGCATCTAGAAAAGCAAGTTCAGTACCTCACAAACATCGGCATCATGTTTCCAGTAAGGCCCACAAAAACAGCTTAAATTTCCCCCCTTTTCCTGTCCAAATCTCACAAGACAGAAAAATTCTCTCAACACAATGCAAAAATTAAGTGCTTTGGTATGAAACACACTTGGACTGCAAAAATTGGAACATGGCATAGAAGGAGGGAAGAACTGAAAATACTGAAGTAGCAAGGATTTTGTTGGATGGAAATACCAAAATAATCCTAGAAATGGCACAGGATTCATGTTACAGAGGAAAATGGGAAGAACCTCTGCTTACAAGAAGAATTTCTTCCCACCTCCAAATCTGCCCAATTTAAGTCTCTGCTGGTAGGAACACAGGGGTTTCTGAGCATGCAGAAGGTTACCGGAGCCTCCAACCCTCCTCTGAATTTTCTAGGTGGTGTCAATATGCAATGCTTCTCAGGAAGGTGAAAAACAAAACCCCAGCACAGCTCTAATTAGGCTTCTCAGAGGGGGCTGCAATGAGCTCAGTCCGTCAGGGATTCTGTTCATCTGCTCATTTGTTCATCTGCTCATCTGTTCACTTGCTCAAAAAAACACATCTCCTTTTACTCAGGTCCAAACCTTGCTAGCAACATCAAGTTTATTCCCTCCCATTCCTTTGGTAGCTTAGAAAGGCAAAATTAAGAGAAGTCAATGGCCTCTCCACGCATACTTGGTCCACTGGTCTAGCAAGCATATTGCCTGTTCCCAAAGCAATGGCACAACTAAAAGTAATGTGGCTGTTCATCTTTGATCCTCCAGCCCAAATGCCTTGCTACTTCTTCACAGCTGTATCAGCTGCAGCTGGTTTTCAGCAGAAGCAAAGGTCAAAGTCATCTGAGGACCTCTGCAACAGCCAGTGCTCTCTGCTACCGGACCCAATGAGATCTGAAGCCCCAAACAACTACTCTAAACTTCTCCCTTTCCACCTAAATGAGGGACAACTTGCTCATTAGTCCTAACCCTCACATTTTTATCATGCTGCAACTTATTCTCTTTTGTGTTACTCTTAAAAACCAGGTAATATTATCAATCCTCAAAAGCAAAGGCCCTGCTTCTTCCTCCTGACTCTTGAACTTAAAAGAGACTAAGTCATCCCCTCAGTAACCACAGAGCTCTGAGTTTTGGTGCATGCAGTGAGCTCTCCTTGGGTAAGCATCCAAGAATCGGACCCCGGGCATCATAAAACTGGTCCTCAGCTGATGCGTTTGCATTAGAATTGTTTCACTTCACAATACGAGGAATGTAGCTCAGCAATTCAGCTTTCCATCTAAGCTATTCATGTACTGAAAAGGCAATTCTTATACCTGACTCTCAGCAAGACAATTTCTTTACAGATGTTTTCATGGCAAAATGATTTCCCTCGTGTTTCATGGTAGTTACAGTCAGCACTGTTAATTTATTTTTCCTTCTACAAGGCACTAAACTGTTGCACATTTTTCCTGGAAGAAAGATAGTGTTGATTTATGTTTCATAATGGGAGCACCAGGTATCAACAAAAGATTCAGGTGAGCAAAGTCCGCGGCCAAGCAAAGTCAAGAATCTTGATGGAATCAACTCTACCCAATGCAAAATCAAGAATCTTGATGGAATCAACTCTACCCAATGCAAAACACCACTAGATGAACATGTGACAGCAGGGACAGCAGACTGCTTAGAGGAGTCTTCACTGCCTATCTAAAACACCCTGGGCAGGCTCTATTTGAAACTTGGACATCTGTGGTATCTCTCAGAATAAGCTGTGTGACTCCAGATTCTCCCTCCATTCACTCTCATTGGATTTTATTATCCCATGATGTCCCACACAGAAATGCAGGTGTAACTGAGGAGGGACTATCTCCCTCTTCCTCTACAGTGGCTCCCTGTAGCTTCATCAGTGCAAATAAAGGAAATACTTCCCCTTTCCCCACTATCTAACCCGGGGAAGTAAAAAGCCAGTAGCAGGGAAAGATACTGAGCAGGTGAGGTAACAAGAGCAACTGAGGAGCAAGAGGGACTGATTAAAAATATATCAGCTGCTGAGACAGGGTACCTTCATGAGCAGTTAGGCCATATAACTCTTACGTGAGTTCACTGTACCAGAACAGCACACAGCACCAAAGATGTAGGTCCCTCCCCATAGAGTCTATGAGAGGAGGTTTCTGGAAATGGTTGTAACATGATGACACAGGGTTAATTCTCTGCATTAACAGCACAATTTAGTTCATCCTCATCTTGCTAGGAGGCAGCCAAGAAGCTAATACAACAGTTTCGGATAAAATATCTGCTAAGAAGCAGTGCCAGGGGCTGGTAAACAATGCCTGTAGTCAGACAGTGAAGAGGCTGCTTCCCATTTCCCCCCAGATTCACACCATTTTTATAGGAAGCTTTGAAAAGACCAGATCCAAAGGACCTGATTCTTTGGGACGGGACCATGCTTAGGCATGTCTTCCAGCAGATCAGGGATAAGACAATTTATCGTGCTTGCAACAACTTGTGTGCTTATCTCTGTTTTTAGGACATAATAAAGCTTGGGACAAACGAAGATGCACGTTTTTGCAACCTCTATCATGCTTCCCATTTTTCCCTGCTATCGGGATTTCACAGTACTTCAGTTAAACTAAACTGTCCAACTGCACAGTAACCAGCAGTTGTGGCTCTTTTGGGAAATCCTGAATATCCCCAGCTGAGCAATCAGTGCTAATCCACACAACACGTGGTTCGGAGGAAGGATCAACCACAGGGCTCTGCCCTCAGGAAGGGGAGAGTGAAGGGCTACTGTTCAGTGTTGCTGTATCCACAGAGCAAGCACTCAAAGATGTCTTGCTTAGCCCATAACAAAAACATTCAGGGTGGTGAGAATGTGAAAAATATTTCATTTACAGACCAGTTATAAATCTTTAAAACCTTTATTTAAAAATAACACAGAAGGACAGTTAATATGTTGATCAAAAAAAAAAAAAAAA
Organism: Microcambeva ribeirae; assembly: GCA_035222435.1. Lineage (NCBI taxonomy): Eukaryota > Metazoa > Chordata > Actinopteri > Siluriformes > Trichomycteridae > Microcambeva > Microcambeva ribeirae. Next base: position 53,092 of record JAYECN010049649.1, on the reverse strand, counting down.
AAGTTAATGTTTTGTGAAAAATTACACGGAATATTTTATTCAGACTTTCCCTTTTTGTTCATTTTCAATAACAAAAGAAAGTAACAACAGCAAGAAAAGTGACAGCAGAGGTGACAGATGACTGAAGCCAAAACATCTATCTGCCAAAATTTATTGCTTCGTCAAACTGCTTTGTTTAAAAAGTCTAAGAGAAAAATCCAGTGCCTGACAAATTTAACCTCCTAGAGAAATGAGTTCTCAAATGAGAGTGCTTCACCTCCAAGCCAAGATGCCATATCCTGCAACAGATGGCAAAACTGAAATTATTCATTTGTATGAACAGAGATTGTATACTGATGCTGCAGAACCCAGTGCCTAAAAGACAGTCAGCAAACAGAGGTCTGAACAGCAAATCCGTCTGGAAAACACATGGCAATCTCAATCAAAAGATGCTTATGCCTCCTTAGACCATCCATTCGAGGAATGAAGTCAGTCAGGTTACGTCTGTGCACTCAGCCAAGAGCTCCGATGCTCAGTGTGCTGCTTTGCTACCTTTTCAATGCCAGTCATACCCTCTTTTGCATCTCCTCCAGGGCTCTATGAGAATTAGGAAAATTAACATAAAATTAGATGTCCTTTAGGAATTAAGATCACTAAAACCAGCTCATCATAAAAGCAGCAGGCAATGAACAAAGTAAGGTTTCTTGTTTTTCCTTCTATGGTTTTATAATATGAAGAGTTAAAAACTGGTTTTGTAAAGTTACTCTTGGCACACACTGAAACAAGGAAACTGACTGACCTCATTGTAATGCATTATTTTCCTGCTCCACATCCTAAGGACAGGAGTCATATACAATCACAGTATCTGTCCCTATTCTCTCAAATAACTTTCAGCCCATAAGATAGATGTAACCTGATCTGAGAGAGGTTTCAGAAAGAGCCAGATTTGCAAGGTCTGTGAAGAGAGGCAGCTCTGGAGAAGAGAAAAACAGCACTCATGGCTCTGTGGAGGAGAAGGGGGTCCATAAAGAGGAAAACAGGGGGACACTATGTCTCACTCATTCTGCTGCTCAGCTGGCTGCTCCCCCAGTAGCATCTAGACTTGAACACCAAAGGAATTTCTGCACTTAGATATAAAGTGGTGTTTTCAAAAGAGCTTGATGACTAGGTTCGTTAGGGCTATTTATTTATTTATTTATTTTCTGTAGTTTTTGGAAGGTTTTGCTTGTTTGTTTTAAGAAATTTGGGATTTCTTTCTCTTGAATATGTGGCTTCCTTACTTAGAAGACGGGAGAAATCTTTCAAAGATGAACTCAACACCAAAACAGGAGCACTATGACCACAAAAACCTAACCCAACAGTGGCCCAAACACAGGTTAAGGATTTCACTCGGCCAGTATTTCATAGAGTAGCAATGATGGAGAGAGGGGAACAATGTCTATAGCTATATGTTTCCCTGGTTACAGAGGGAAATGCAAGCAGAAAAACACAAGAGAAATAAACAAAGCCAAGAGATTTATTTAATGCAGGAAGAGAGCAGAAATCCTGTGTTCCTCATTAGGAACATGCTGGAGTATCTCCAGAGGACAAAGCTCCTACTCCCTAGGTCTCTTTCCTACAGAAGCAGGGTAGGACCTGTAGCACCTGTAGCAGGTAGAGAGGCACCACTGCATGTTTTCTTCTCTATGGAAATATTTAGGGGCTGTGGCTCATCCACAGAATACCTTACAGAGATGAAATTTTATGTAAAATATGTAGTCAAGATCTTCAGATGCCTCCACACTGCTTCTCATATGACTTTTCACTGTAGTTGAAGATTTGCCCAAGTAATTTCTTTCTTTTTTTTTTTTTTTCCCTGTGGAAACTATGCTGGATCAGAGTTTACTAAGTTTTTACGAGCCCATAGCTCAGTTAGGAGAGCAAGTTTTATGCAGTGGTGGGAACACATTCAAACACTTGTTAATAGCCTGGGAGAAGAATTGGTGATAAGAAGATACGAGATTGGGAAGATCCTCTCTGTTCTGTTCTGGTGGTTGTTATTCATCTGGTTCACCAGCATCTTATATTGCTGCTTCTCCAGCAGTGCCACTTCTACTTGTACAATATGCCACTTAAGCCTCCCACAGTACTTTCACAGGCCTGACTGGTGTACATATCTTCTAAGAGCACCCAATAAAAATAAGCAAAAAACAAGTCTGCAGGATTTCCAGTATAATAGAATACAGTGACAGCAGGATTAGCTTTCATAAACTATGCAAGGCAAGCAGTAGGCTTAATGATTCATAACTAGGTGAAATAAAAGGGAAATTTTCTACCAAATAAATCAATGTCCTTCTACTACACTTTTTTTTCCCCTGAAAATGGGGTCAGCTTGAGAACGAGCTGAGCTCTTCTCATTCGTGTATATCTAGATCACTAGCTCAGTGCCTAATGTAGACTCCTGTCCTTTGTGTACCCAAAATTTAACAGACTAATCTGCAATGGAGGCATTACTCATATATTGCGACAAAGGAAAAAGACTCTGCCACTTTGCCAGGCTTATTACACTAGGTTTAGTGCTACGCTAACATGGTTATACTGCCTCCAGACCTGATAGATCTGTCAAATCTAACTTATTATTTCTGCTTCTCAACCTTTGCCCAGAGCAGATGCATCCAGTGTCTGTCTGCAAACTCATTTGGATTTTTATAGTTGACGAAATGTTCAATGAAGTGTGTGCAAAGAAAAAAGAAAAAAGGGAGAGAAAAAAAAGAAAATGAGAATAAAATTGGGTGCCCAGGTACAATTCACAAATCGGCCCAGAATGTTTCTTCTGAACACAAACAGGCTGCTTTTGACCAGCATAAATGCGCAGACACGCTACTCTCAGCTGGCTTAAATGCACTGATTAAATTAAGGCAGCGTGTGGGTCTCGGGGACTCCTGTGTCCCAACCATATCGCAGCCCTGCATGACTTGCTGTACTTCGTGAAGAAATCATATTCCTCCACATCACAAGTAACTGAGAAGAAACATCAGAAGACAGCACAGAACTATCTACTCACCACTAGATAGTGATGTTATTGTGAATCTTGTCACCTGCAGCATTTTACTGAAGACTTAAGTTCCCGGAATTCAGTGACTGCACGAGCTTTTCCAGAAAAAGAATTTTCTGGTCCAAGTAACGGCAGGTAAAAACTTGAAAATGCATAACTAATTCTCAAAACCTCAGATGTCCTAAAGACAACATATACATATGAAAATCCACTGTTTAAAAGCCATTCGCATGTGTCATGTTCCTTAAAATGTAAAAGAACACAGTGGCAGGAAATAAAGGACTTGATAAAACATCAGGGAGCCCTGACTGGAAAAATGCAACAGAAACATGAAGTATCTTCAGCAAGGCATCCTTGCCAACTCCTGGGCAGATCAGAGAGTTCCCAAGCACAGAGGTTTGTCTGCAAGCATCATCTTGTAGGCACAGTGGCTAGCAGCCAAGGTCTACATCCTAAAGCCAGCAAAAGGTGAAGACAGACTGGTTATCGCTCATAATGAAGAAACAAAAACTTTATTTTTCTGAAAAATGCATCTCACTCCTTCTCATTAGTCAATTGACTTTTCTTTTAGAGACAAAGGTCCAAGAAAGAATTGCAGTGCTGTAGTCGTCTTTATCAATATGCTGCCTGCAACTTCATTACGAGCTTTGTTTTTTAGTACTACTTTAACTGTGAACACTCTTGGCTACTCAGTGAGCTGTAGTTCATGATTTACTGGCCAGTCATGTTTGGCACTTGCACTCTCAGCTCATTTCTGGATACAGCAGCTGGGATTTCACAGCTGTTCTCGTCAAGGCAGCCTGGCCACATTTACTTTGATGGTTAACATAGGTTTAATTCTTTTCATTCACCAACCTGATAAAAACAGCCTGATTTTACAGAAATGTCTAGTTTATCAATCCCCACTGAAGCACGCGAATGTTACGGATTAAGGCTGTCAAGAAATTTATTCATTTCCCAGTATAAAAAAATAAAAAATTCTTCAAGAAAAAAGGAAAAAAAAGATAAGATTACAGATTTTATTGTCCCTAAATCACAAAAAGGTCATGGAATCAGAATTTTATTGTAAATTAATTCTATCCCAAAGAACTTTGCTTTTGAGGAAGTCACAACTCTAATACAAAAATATTCTTTAACCTACAGCTTGGTCAAAAGGACTCAGCACTGCCTCAAATCCAGCATTATTCTCCAGGAGAAAGTGGGAACAACTGTGCTTGTAAAGAACGAGGAAGAGTTAAAAATATGCACCGGTTGTTGAGAAAAAAAAAAGCGTAACATTTCTTTAGAGAAAGACGAAGTATAATTGCTGGGCATTGATAAATTGCGTGAGAAACACTATTGATGATTCATACCAGCAGAACTTGCTGCTCAGTAAACTCTGACCTTGCTACTCGAGAGACCCACTTAGAACATCCTGGAAGACAATGATGTATTTCTCCCCACTAACCTCTGTGAGCAGTCTGCCTCTTCAGCTCCTTGAAACAAGCTCGGTCCAATTAAAGAGGAGAAGTGGAACCGTTTCATACATTTGTTTTAGTGACAGGATGCACAGGGGTTATGATGTCATCGTGCCAAGAATACCGGGCAGGAAAAGCTGGCTTAGGACTTTCTTTTCCAAGATTTCTATCGTGTATCATTGCAATAGTGCGAAAAGTATTTCCCCCCTTAAGAAAAAAAAAAAAAAGGCTGAGCTGTTACATACAGTGAAACAGCAGTGGTCTAGAAGCTCAAGTTTAGAGCAGAAGTGAAGAAGGTGTGTGTCCACATTCCTGGCCTGTTTTCGCTGTGCAGAAACAGGTAAGTTTTTTCATCTTCCTGTAGTTCAGCTGTTCAACGGCAAGGTGGAGAAAATAATATAAGCTTTCCCCGACTTCTGACTTGTTGCATTCTGAACTTCTCCATGGGGCATTCACCTGCAGCACAGTTTGGGTTTCTCCTGCTAATGGGGTAGCTGCTCCTCCCAGTAAAGTAGCAGTCAACAGAGAAGACAACCACGAGATGGCAGAATCTTCAAGGACAACTGAGGACGCTCAAGTCCCTACTGCTACGAGCAACAGAGGGACTAAGGAGAATGGGAACAGAAAGATCCTTATAAGCTTTGGCTTTCTGTTGCAAACACTGTCAACCACAGAGTAAATATACCCAAGAAAGTGACCGAAATCCCACATCCAAAACCCAATCAACCATCACCACCAACAAAAAAAAGCACTTCAAAATGTGGAGGACAGATGAAGTGTACTCATGGAAATAAAGTACTAAAGCTACGTGCTGTGGCACAGTTTGCTCGAGAAGCTCAAACAGAGGGAGGCAGAAACAAGAGAAGAGGTGACAGTGATGGAAGCAGATAGGATGTAGAGAAAGTTTCACAAGGGAACTTGAGAGACACATTAGCATGTTTGAAAGCAAAGGGAAAAGAGAGTGACAGATGCAGAGAAACAGTGAAGGGAAATATAGGAAACAGTGAGACTGGCGAGGAGAGCGAGCAAGGAGAGTCAAGAGACTTGTTTGCATCCTGACGTATGCCTAAAGGAACTCTCAAAGCATTAAGCTTTTCCCGGGAGGGAAATCCTATTCACCGCTCACGCCCAAAAGTAAAAACAAGCCTCGTGAGGACGGAGATGTGAACTTCCCCGGTAGGCAAGGCGATGTGCTTCAGGCTCGCTGCTTTTAAAGCCTGAGCTGCGTTCAGCTAGGCCTCCGTAAAAGAAAGAACTCCCTTGTCTCAAGGTGTTTCCTTTATGAGTCCTCGTGGCCTGCAAATTAGCATTTCTTGCCGTGCTCCCCAAGTACAGCAAGTCATTAGTATTTCGGGTTCCTCACCTCAGTGGCAGACAAACAGAAACAGGAAGAAGTCAGCGCCTTCTCTGAGGTTTAAAAATATATATTCAAAAATGCAGTTAACCAGAAAGTATTTTTCCAGTTACCATGGTATTTATTTCTAAGATCAAGACTATTACACCATTAAAAGCCAAACAGTTTCAGATATTTTCAGAGGATCCCACTGTCACTTGTCCAGGTAAAGTTAATGATCCACTCTCCTTTCAAGCACTCAGTGATGAAAAAGACCATTAGAAAAAAACACATGTTGCTTATTTCGCACAGTAGAAATGCAGCACGCATAAACAGTATGAGCAGTAAATAAAATTCTCTTCCTTGCTCAGCCTTTAATTCCTTTGAAAAAAATAACTTTAGCAGGTTGAATCCTGTGTGTCTGTCCTCCACCAAGCGTTGTGCTTGTTAAAGACACTGCAGGAAACTTCGTTATTAAATGAAGCTGGTAAATGCGAGTCCAAGCTATTAGTTTCCCCAGAAGATGAATAGTCCCACTGATCTCTTTGAACCTAAAAGGCTGTTATTACAGACACTAATTGTTGGAGGCTGCTCTCTCCTGCTTTCCAGGACTGCTTGCTACCGTTCTGTGAAGTTTCAGATTAATTCATCTGATTTGTCACTAGCCCTTCTCAGAAAAGGCCTTTATACACTGCTGGTGCTTCAAAAGCTGTTGTAGCACTTTCCTCCAGGGGCTTTTGCATCTTTAAATGGAACCCTGCACCTGAACAGGAATCCATATAGGGGATACTATTAAGTCTTGACTTTTGGGTAGCATACTTGAAGGAGTCTCAAGTTTTCTATTCTGTTTTAGCTCAAGGTTTTTGGACTCAGGCATAGAAGGGAGCAGGCTGCCTTACATTCCCAATCTGGAACTAGGCAGAAGTGAACATGTCTCTAGCTCTTACCATGGAATTTCTTAGAAACTCCACGCTCTGTTTAAAACACAGTGTGACAAGGTGCCCTTTCTTTGTTTATAAAAGGGCATAAATTACATTTCTATTTTTATAATAATGATACAGTCTCCACTTCGCTTCCTCCTTCATCTTATATAATATTAACAACCCACACGATTTGGGCCTGATCCATGGAAGTTAATGGGAGTTCTTCCCACTAATTCTGTGAGTTTTGGAGATGAATGCAGTGAAAATCAGGAAAGAAAATGACTTATTTTAAAATTGAAAAATCAATGGGCAAATATTTTATGTGCAACAGGAGAAGTTTAATAAGAAAATGATAAAGTAGGAAAAAGATAAGACTTGAAACTTGAAAATCAGTGTGGTATAGGAAAGGGTACACAGAAAGAAGAAAAAACAAAACAGTTGTGAAAGTAAATTAGTACTGTCACTTTCCAGCACAATCGTTACAGCTAAATCTGATCAGAAAGCAGAAATCTTTTCCCTCTAGATATTTAAGGGTGTATATACTATAGCAGTAACCCCTGAAAAAATAGTCCATTTCCCATGGGATAGGGTTTTCCAGCAATTCCTTCAGAAATACCTGGGAACTTGATGGCCCCAGAAGTCCAAGCTGGCTTCCTTACAGTACTCAGTGATAGCAATCAGCCATGTATGTCCTTTCTGTGCCTGTCCGTCTAGCAGGTCTCACCTGATAAAGCAGTCCCTATTTTTGTGAAAAGAAACCACAGAGATGCAGCTGTCTCCAAACATGGATTCCTAGCAACAGATGAGGAATTTCATAGATGAGGAATTTCTTACAGAAAAAAATCATTCCCTTGGAAAATGTCAAAACTAGGCTAGACAAGTACAGGGGAAAGGTTGAAAATGAACCTAATTCAAAATAATTTCAACTATATGGCAGGTGGAGCTTTTGAAGTCATAAGCCTGACCCAGATTAAAAATAAAAGTCTATTTGTGCCACCTTAGTACACTGATGAAAAAGGCACCACACATACATAAATATATTTCAACTTCAATCTTAAGAATTTGCTCTGAACTTCCACCTTAATTCTGTCTCCAAACTAAAAGTAGGTCAGCAACTTTGGGACATTGACTACATCTCTATTTTTCAAAAAGATAACACAGATCAGCATTAGCTACACCCAAGAGCAGGTAGTTCCACAGATTCCCAACTAAGTACCTGCCTTGTGTTGCTATTGCATAAATGCAATAACTGTTGTGCATTGGACTTCAGTAGAAAGCAATAACAAAAGCAATTTTAACATAGAGCCACAGTATCCTCCTCCACTCAGATGCCTAATGCAAAGACTAGGTATGAAATGAAGGTAGAATGCATTCAGACACAGGCAGAGATAACCATTCCAGGGTCAAAAAGTAGAGCCAAAGTCATCTTTCAGGTCGTATCTGTGTCTTCATGTAAAGCAAACAAGTTTGCTAACACCAGCCCAGCAGGCTGCAGAAGTAAGAACAGCTCCAGAAAGCCGGTAAGATACAAGGAGAGTACTCCTTCCGACGAAACCATAATCACAATTCTAAAGAATCTGCATAAAGGAGATGTGGGAGCCACTGTGATGCCATCAAAGTATTTTTCAAGGGCAGATTTCTTTCATATGCTTCCACTGATACCACAGGAAATGTTCCAGTCGATCATCTATCTCTCCACAGAACAAAATGCAGGATCTCTGAGGCAGCAAACACCTTCATATCTTCTATTTTGGGGGCATATAACACTGCCGGACCTCTTTGAGAGTTAATTTAATACAGCATAAAAATGATTACAGTAACAACAGCAAGAATCTGTACAGATGAAATAATGAAGCATGGTACTGTGGATTACAGGCATTATATTAATAGTGTTGACATTATTGGTGGTAATGCTGTAATACGCAATTCACAACACCATGCCCTAGATTGTTTCAACAGAAAAGGGAGTCTAATAAAAGCAAATGAACTCTCACTGGACCTGAAAGTATTTTTCATAATCCTTCAAATCTTCTCTTGAAGGGCCGATCAAAATTCTCCAGGATAGCTGGCCAAAGCAGTGTTGACAGCCAAGGAACATCAGGGGGTTGTGGTGCTGGGAGTTTCAGTAGACTTTGGGTTTTTGAGTTTGTTTTCAGCCTGAACTGAACCAAAACTTTTCCCTTCCTTTTTCCCCCTCAGAAAAGGATGTCAAGATTGTTTTACATTCTGTGTACATGCACAGACTGTTCTGAGACAGTCTGTCCCAGCTATATCAACTTCACAGAGGCCTGATGCCATCTCTCAATTCCGCACCCCTTCGCCCAGGGAACCCTGAAAGCCTGGAAAGAGAACGGAGTTGCTCCAAAGGAAAAGGCTCCAGCGTTTTCTTGCTTTACCTCATTTAACTGGGAGAGAAGGCAGGGTATAGTACTATCAGTTGCCCCACTCCTCTGAAGAGTCAATACAGGGGAAATGCAATATGGTGCAATGCCTTGACTCTCCCTAATGGTCTGAAGGTCAGAAACATGAAGGTTCATCCAAGTGTCCTAAGAGTAAGAGGAAGAGAAATTTCCACTCAATACATATGCAAAAAACATTTCTGGTGGGTCTGATAGCACAAGGAATGGCCACAAGCCTGAACCAGCAGAAGAGAGTAGTGCGTTTGTTTGTGCACATGCCCAGCTCGTAGGGAGTCTTACTCTTTAAGTGTGAAACAGAGGAAAAGACCTCAAAGACACTTCCAAAATCTAGCACAGAAGCAACATTTTAGCAACACCACACTGAAAACCAGGCTTATGTGAATCTTAAATACACAATGGCCTAAAGTAAATGCAGTGAGCCTCTTCCAAAGAGAGTTCAACAGACTATGATCTCTGACCCTCAGGTTAGGGCCCGTTACCTTTAGGTCTTAACGCGAAGGTTCTCCATACCGCAAAGGTGTTCAACCTCGTTTGCACAAAGGAGACACAGTCTAGGAATGCATCCCTGGGCATCTGTGTGAGGTCATGGATGACAATAAGCACCCATGGGACCATCAGCAGATGTTCCTTCAGGAACGCCCCTCCAGAAATATGGTTCTACTCTTGTATTGCACCGGAACACTAACTTGCTAAATTAAGCAACAAAATTAACTTAAAGGAAGTGCCAAACTTGTGACCACTATTCCCCTTAAAGAACGTAATCTAGATTCAAGTGGATAGCCCTCAGGCAGCAGTAAGAACTACAATAATCATCATGTTTAAAGAAAACAAAAGATGTTGCTTTTATTTTTGTTTTTTATCAGAAGCCAGGGAATGGGAAAAAATGCTACACTGGCTATAATGCAGACAGGAAAAAGAGAAAGGAAAATTGCACCTGGAAAGAAGAAAAAGTTAAAAGTCGATGTAGCATGGTCTGGTGGGCTTCCTTTGTCAGACATATTCACTTGTCTTTTACCTGGCTAAAAACATTTATTTTCATTCATTACAGAAAGAACAGAGGAGACTCCATAATTATTCATTAGATACAAACATAGAATAAATTGATCTTTGCACATCCTTTCATTTCAGCCTTTAAATACACAGAGAAATGTAGTTAAATCAATATTCTCAAAGGAGACAACATTCTCTAATAGCTGGCTTTAAGAATCATAATTCCACGACCCACTGTGTTTTAAACACAGGAATGAATTAACCATGGTAAAGCCAAGTCTCCCCAGGGAAAAGGTCAGCTCCAGTAATATCCTAATCTTTTTGGCTGGGTAAATTGAGGCTGAGGGGTGACAGAGCTTACAACAGAAAGAGGCACTTAAGTATTGAGATCTCACTGGCTTTCAGTCTATACTTGCAAGCCTAAATGCCTCAGTCATTCTGAAACAGTTTAGAAGGTGATTCCATTTAATGGCTCAGTTTTTATAAAGATGGTTATGACCCTTCAAGATGCAGGAAGTCGTCAGGAAGGAAATTAGCACATACCTTAGGCAATTAGCTGCTATCAGGAATCCTCCTGGCTGCCCTGTCTATATATACCTGACTTCCAAGAGTGGTTTTGCACCTGTTTCTGGAAACATTACTTTTTTCTGTATTTCATCTGCACTGCAGTATCACTGCACGGTCTCCAGAGAGCCCAGGGAGGCACAGGCAGTCCTGGAGCCGCGGAGTTTAGATACGTGTTGCAGACACATAGCCAACCTCCCCAGCGCAACCCCTCTAATGCAAAGAATTAGGTGCACCCAAGAGGTGGACTTCATCCTCGCTTCAAATGCTTGCCCCTTCCTCTTGACCTTGCCATCTCTTGGTGAGGATGCAGCTAAGAGAAACTCCACTACACGCCTAGCGACAAGGACAAAGCCAGGCTGTTCTCAGTATTCAAGGGTTGAAAGAGAAGAAAGGTGGCAATGAATGTGTCCCGCTCAAGCTTACTCAGCAAATCAGTAAGACAGTCAAGAATATAAAGGGGAGGCTGGAATTGCCCGGTGCATATCCACAAACCAGCACATCTGCCTCTCAAACATATGAAGAAGCCCAGCAGAAACGGCTACGCCGTCCCTTTCTCCAGCTGTGCCTTGTCCCCTAGTAGTCAGGGAACAGCCCTCTTTGATATCAGAACGGCAGCACTTACATGGTATACAGGTATTTCTTGCTGCCTAACTCTTTCATAAGGGAAACGTGCCCTGTCTCAGCAGCAGACAGATCCTGGAGGTCAGTGGCTACTAAATGGAAGTAGATGTCAGATATCTGCCCTCACTGACTAAGCCCTTCACAGGGCCTTCAGAAGGAGTGCATGCCTAGCCAAGATGTCATATAAGCTCACAGCAGTCTCAGGGAGAAGTCCTGCTATGCTCCTCACTTGATTAAACCCTGAAATCCCTGCTGGAATCACCTGAGCAGGAGCGCAGCCTCTGAACTGAAACTGAATTTATCTCCTTTTCATTTTCTGTCACTTATCTCTGCTGGAATTATGCATTCAGGTCTGGAACTGCACTCACAGAGGGTAATCTATTGGCTTCTTTGCTAGGCAGCTCAGACCCTATCTCCAGTTTTAATGACTATCAGTATGTGACATTTGTGCATCAGAATGTGAATGGATTTAATGATATTAACACTGAAGCAGGTAGATGCAAACAGTTCCAGGATGGAGACAGAATTGCCTGGAGAGGGATCTGAACCGTTTTATGTTCCTTTAAAGACAACCAGCAGAAGAACAATGAAATCCCAAAAGGCTGTGAAGATTCTACATGAAGTTGAAACTGAGTGCTGGTACTATGTAGTACAGCGGAGAAAACATGTACCATCTTCCACAGAGAAACATATCAGCAACAGAACCTTAACACAGGTAAGGTTCGACCTTGTGGTTCTCACACACATGGGCCACATTTTGCACTGCAGGTTGCCTAGGAGAGTGCCAGATGAGGATATGCAGACCCTGACTCTCTCCCCACCTCTTGGTGTTGATGTAATTAGTTTTTTCTACAATTTCTCTATTACATCCCTTCGTATTGTTAAAAGACAAAGAGGGTTGAAGGATGTTACTATGATCAAGCACAACAGCAGGTTAACACAGATGAAGTTTTTAGGCATCACTGTAACATAACACCAAAAAAATCGTTGGAGAGGCACTCATAGTTGCAAATAAAGAGCACTGCCTAAACACTCCCTAAGGTGTTCTGTATTTCTCCCTATACTTGGCCAGTCAAGTCTGGCCAGGCTGCAGCAAGAGAGGCACACAGCAAATGTTCACAATAAATGTCACCTTCTGAAATATCAGGACTACACCAGGTTTTCTAGGCTACCTCCTTCATAGGTGCTTGCCTTGGTAGGATTCCCTTAAGAGTCAGTATATGCTGAAATTACTGCATTAAGCAGAGCATGCTAGTTACTCTAAAATCCACGTATAAATACCAGTGACACTGTGAGCTAAATACTTCATTGTATTGTTCAATAATTAACCTCAGCATGACAAGTTCATAGATTCTCAGAGGAGGGTGTCTTTTTCACAGGTAAGAGCATTTGGAAAATTAGTTGTAAGGCAGGGAATATCTGTGCCAAAAACTGGGGATCCACACAAAAAAAGGCATCTTAGAAGAATATCTGTCCCCATAAAACTGAAGACAGTTTAGCTACAGAAAGAGAGTTTGGTACACACAGGAAGCATCAGCAGCCAAGAGTATTCAGAAGCATCATATTTTTAAGATGAATGAATTATTAACCATAAAACATATCTTCTAAAATATCTATGTTGTCAGTCCAGCTTGATCCTGCAGCTATTTGATTTTGTGATCCTTAATAGTGCAGATAAAGTTTCCAATACATATCCAAACTATATACACATTCCCTTGCTTTACAGCTGAAATTGCTGAAGATGTTCTGGTGCCTGGCAGTAAATGAAAGCAGCAAATGTTCTGTAATCTCTACAGCAGTGAAAGATTTTGCTGAAGAAACCTGAAGCTACGTCAGGGACATTTGCAATAATCACATGTAGGAATGAATGTGACACCACTTGTTCTATGTGATTGAGCTACTGCACAGACTCGTGATAGATAATTAATCACCAGGATTGCTGAAGGAAAGAGTCCTTTCCTGACAGATTTATAGGCACAGCAGGAATAAGTCTGAGAAATTTCTGTGCTTTCGTTCTGTATGTGTAGAAAAGAGTCAACAGAGAGGCTGTGACTTGCACTAATGATCAGCAGTGGGCTAATGGTGAAACAGAAAACTATTCTGCTCAAGTCGAGAAGCCCACTATAACCTCAAATGCATAAAGCTCTTCTCTGTATTTCCTCTGCAAAAAGTAGAAATTAAGATTGAAAAATCATAGTAAGTAAATTAGGCTCTGAAATTTAGTCACATCCAAAACAATCTACTTACTATTTAGAATATTGTACAATTCTTTGGAAATTAAGAGAGATACTGATTTTTTTCCCTCTCTTTTAGCAAAAAAAAATAATTAAAAAAAAGTAGCACCGTTAATGTAGATAGGATCTACTTTCATTAGCAATAAGAATGGATGAACAAGAATTCTAGCAAAACTCAACCAGAAGAAGGAAGTGTACAGAAGACGGTGAAAGCAGGGAGAACCGGCAGGACTATAGGCATGTTGGCCAACTACGTAAGGAGAGGAATGGGAAGGTATTTATAGTTGATTTGGCAAGGGATATCCAGAGCAACAAGAAGGGCTTCTTCAAATGCACCACTAACAAGAGGAAGGCTAGAGAGAATGTAAGCCAGCTGCTGAAGGGGGCCGTAGTGACAAAGGGTATAGAAAAGACAGAGATACTGACTGCTTTCTTTGATTCAGTCTGTATTGCTAAGACCAGTCACAGCCATCCCAGGCCCTGTAGACCAGGGAGAAAATCTGCAGAAAGGAAGACTTTCCCTTCATTGAGGAGAATTGGATTAGATATCATCTAGGCAAACTGGACATCCATGAATCCATGGGCCTTGATGGGATGGACTCAGGAGGGCTGAGGGAGCTGGCTGACATTGTTGATAGGCCACTCTAAATTGTCTTTAAATGACATGAAGAACCTGAGACGTGCCTGAGGACTGGAAGGCAGCTATTGTCACTCCGGTCTTCAAAAAGGGCAAGAAGGAGAATGTAGAGAACTACAAACCAATCAGCCTCACCTCAGTCCTTGCAAAGGTGATGCAGCAGCTCATCCTGAATACCATCTCAAGGCATATGAAGGACAAGAAAGTGATTAGGAGTAGTCTGTATGGATTCACGAATGGCAAACCACGCTTAACCAAGCTGACAGCCTTTGTGGACAGAATGACTATCTGGGCAGATGAGGGGAGAGAAGTGGATGTTGTCTGCCTTCAGCAAGGCTTTTGACCCTGTCTGCCTAACATTCTTAGCATCAAGCTCAGGAAGGATGGGCTAGATGAGTCTAGTTGGAGGCTTTAGACTTACAAGTTAGTTGGCTAATTACTCCACAGAGAAGGAGATGCCTAGTACAGGGGAATCATTGGGTCAAAACAGCGTGCCACAGCTAGTAAGTGTTGATACATGTGTAAAAACCTGGACTGAGCACCAAAGCTTATTGATTAGTGTTCTGAAGGAAATGTCTTTATATGGATCCTAGGAAGCCAATTCTGATTAGCCCAGCTACTCAAAAGGGTTGTCAGCATTTCCTCTGACAACAGATGCCAAGGTCATCCTTCTGCATGGTTGTTGCATTCCCTCTGAATTTTCCTTCTGGCAGTTCTACATTCAGGCCACTAGACTTCCATTTACTTCTTAAATGGATCTTTCCTGTGTCATCCAAAACTGGTACGTTTCCCCTTCCAGATGTCCAATTCTACTCTAAAACAATCTGCTCAAGCTGTGATTAGGGTAAAGGAATGATATGGGATAACCGATTTTGAAGAAACAAGACAGCGTTTTTTCAAAGAGGCTGACTCTGCCTTGAGGGATAGCATTTGTGATTTTTAGTTTTAGCAGTAGCACAAGAACCCCAGGGTTTATATTCTTCTGCTGGATCTTATGTACACCATCAACTTAAAAATCAGAGAGGGTTGTTGTTGTTGTTTTTTCCATCCTATTCAGTTGTTCCTTCTGTCCTCTTTCCTCTCCTTCCCTCCCCCAGTCTCAACATGCAGTTATGCTGTACCATTCTTCAGGTAAGGATTTTGAGCATGGGTTTGCTCATGATGCCTCCAGGTCGTAACTGACATGCCAGTAGGCATATTTACCTGAAGGCAGCTCCAGGAAGCATTCTGCTTCACTGAAGCTCTGAAGCACATATTTTTCCAAAGAAGCTTAGTCTATGCTTCAGTGGCTTTCCTACACTGAGGTTTTAAAGGTACAATCAAAAAAAAAGTTCTCATGCCCACATGTAAGCCATTGTCCTTAATTGGCAGAAGGTATTTGGTATTTCAATATGGATTCCTTTCCAAAACAGGCTGAGCTGTTTTAAAATGTTCTTTCTTTTTTACTCGAAAGAAATACAGACTTCCTAGATCTGTGTGCGCTTGCTCCGTGGTATAGGTGCTCAACTAGAAAGATCTTATTCCAGTTATTGATCTAACTCAGATGAAGCAGAAATTCAATCAGGATCTCCTAATCCTATGGGAATCACCTAATCAGTTACTAGAAATCCAGGGGTGGGTGTCCCTTGTGGGTTTCAATCACAGACTCCTCTTAGGACACAAAGGGATTTCTTACACCAAAGTTAACTGCAAAGGAAAATGCCACACAGGACTGAACCCCGGAGCGACCCATGCGCAAGAAGACGATCAAGCAAATGGTTTGTGTGTTTGCTCTTATCCTACACCCCAACAAAGAGCAACTATTTTAAAGATCACCTACATTCTTGATGCAGAGAACTCTGTGTTGCAACGTGCAAAGGGATTGATTCAATGGAGCATTCCATTTGGCTTCCATCTCTAAATTCATATGTTAAGAAAGCACACCTCCCAACAAATAAACTGTGAGATGTATTTAAAATACATTTGAGAAGGGTTACAATCACATTTCTGAGCCTCCTGCTGGTGGCAGCTATCAGGATGAAATAGCATCTGTGATATGAACAGCATGACAGCATTATGTAGGAGATTATGAAGCTGTTTCCAACCTGCTTTGATACAGCATTAAGCATCAACGGGAAAAACTTTGTTTAATATTTCAACAACATGTTTAAAAGTTAAACATTCCCCATTCTCTGATGGCTCAAATGCCTGAGCAGTATTGAGACAGAAAAAGGAGAGGGAGCTATTTCAAGAATTTTGCCTGAAGTTAGGGCCATCACAAAGACCTTAACAAAAATATATGTGCATTTTGACAAGATGGCCGACACCAGCAGGAGACCTGACTTACAACCATTCTTAAAGCACTTTCTAAGGAGCACACGTTTCTTTCCCTTTCCTTCTCAGGATGTGAAAACAGCTTGAATGCAGGCAAAGTAAAGCAACCCTAGAGAGCTTGAATAGGGAGTGAGAACGTATGTCTGGTTCAGACATCTTCTGGTGTTGGCCCCAACCATGAATTCTTCTAGAATCTGTTCTCAGATGAGAAGGGCTTGCTCTCCAGGCTAGGGAGAAACCTCAGAACCATAGAAGGGTCATCATTATGCCCTGGATAATAGACAATAAAATCTACCTGCAGTAATTCTGCACCCCATTTTCTACAAACGGTAGATGAGAAGATGAGAACAATTCACTCTAGTCCAGGTTTCTGTGGTCTCAAATTAGGTATGAGTGACAAAGAAGAGAGTATCCCCAAAGAATGGACTCGTTTTTTTCATCACATCTTTGGACTCATTCCCTCATTCTCAGAGGCTGAGTGCCTATTCTTCCTCTATTTCAGCCAGTATAAAAAAAAGGTGCCTATCTAAAAATGGTATCAGACATTTAAAAGTGTCCTAATACTATGCATCAAATCTTAAACAATTACCTTTGGCTTCCTGTCAAGCATTTCATAAAAAAAAATGCATCTTAATAATTTAACAGCATGACAGTTAACATATTGATTAACAAATAATATTTTTCCACTATTGCATTTAGGTGCTAATCAACTACTGAAAACACTCCACTCACAGAGGAAATTGTAACAGGGTAAGGACAGGTCATTTGGGAATTCAAACATTCTCTCCGACCTGTTAGAAAAAGTACACACACACACACACATCTGAAAACTTCCTTGCTTTTTTTTTTTTTGGTCCTGGCACACATCTGAAAAAGTAAATTAGCTCTATTTTTATGGAGCAAACAGAATTTATCTCACTGAAGTCACCATAGAATTGTGACTAATGGAACTGAGAACTATCAATCATGAAAAAGGTCACAGGTCTGAGAATCTAGATCCTGGAAGGGATCAGAGAACATCACCAAAAACCATTTTCCTCTCATTTTCCTACAGAAGCTCAATCTTGTCTTTTCAAATGTTTTTTGTTATACTTTCCTCTTACACTCTATTAATCAAAATCATCAATTTCAAAATCATCGTGTTGTGCCATTAGCTAAGTTTAGCTAATCTGTGCAACAACTGATCTAGGTATTCTTCCTATAAGGAGATATCTGAGCAGCCAATTTCATGCTGAAAGTTTAACATTTTTCTAATAGGTAGTTTATGCAGTTTCTTTTTAATAGGTAGGTTATGCAGAGGCGGCAGAGACCAGATATTGCATATAGCCTCAACCACCACCCCAGTCAGTGCATGGAACTTCACAAAAAAGGTGCCTCCTTTGCATCCCTTGTGTTCAGCGCGTGCTGCTCAAGCTGACTGGCATCCACAGAAATGCAGACTACCTGTCTTCCTCCAGCCCGGCCTGACCCCTGCTGCAATATCCCAAGCAAACAGAAGCATTTGGCCAACCACTAACCTAGAAGTCCCCAACTTGCTTCCTCTGCCTCACTCCTGATCAGACCAGAGCTCAGTGCCCAGCTGTTTTCAACGAACCATTTCTAAATGTTCCTCATTCTGTCTGCATATTGTAGAAAAAGCCCAAATCCTCAATCAGAACTGAGAATTTCTTCGTACAATAGGGCCCAATGCATTCAACACCATGATGTTCATTTGCTGCAGCTGAAATAACTTGAGAAAGGGTCACGTCCTGAGAGAGATTTCGATACCAAACCATTGTTTATTTCAACTGGGTGCCTGAATGTGTTAAAATAAAATAAAATAAAATAAAATAAAATAAAATAAAATAAAATAAAATAAAATAAAATAAAATAAAATAACTCTAAATACAGGGACATAGATATTAAGCTATGCAGATAGCACTCCTACTGATTTCAGTGGGAGCACTGTACAGTAGACCCTTCCCTCTTCTACTGGCACATTTTGTACCTCTCTCCTAGGGAGCTCAATTGAAAATGTCAGTCAGCCTCCGCTACGGAAGAGCTTTGACACCCTAGATTTAAAGAATGCACTGAGAGAATCTATAATTATTTATTCATTTATGTTTCTTTTATTTTTAATCCTTTGATTTCTGAGAATCACTGGCTAAACTTCCTGGCAAAATAATTATAAATACTTCATGACACTGTATGTATGTAAAAATTCTATTTGAAGTTGCGATGAGAGTCAGTGATAAAATGCTGGTGCTTCCCACTTTTCTCATTATTTAGCATTCCCCGTCTCCGTTCAGGATGCCATCATCTCCCAGTAGAAAATTCCACTGTTGGTTTTCATGTGGCATATACTCTTAAACACTAGAAGGATCAAATAGATGTTGGTTCAGGCAAACAAAGGACATATACTAGGCAAGCAGGCTCACATATGAAAGTTTACAGCTGCACTAGTAATATGAAGCAAACAAAAATCTAAAAGCTACCTGTACCACTGACAACTAGAAAAAGTGTACAGCGTGAGAGGGTAGTGTAAGCTGCCGTGTACAGGAATATACTGAGTAAAAAAGAATCATTTCCAAGACTGTGGTTTAGCCTTGAGCAAGTCACCACAAAAATATATACTGCTCCCTTCACTTCCTTTGTGAAGTCTACAGAAACTGTGGGTTAGAGTTCTTCAGTGCATGCCGAACAAAACCCAAAACAAAGTAGTAATGTTACCCAGAGCCCCTGAAATGCAATTGTGAAGCTGCTACCAAGAAAAGGCTGGTGGGCATTTCTGAAGGTTGAGCTGGAGCAGCAGGGGCTGCACTTGGAACTGGAGGGCATCTCACATCCCCTGCACACCTCTTGCAAGGGACACGCAGCAGTCCTGAGGTGAGAAACCACCCCAAGGAATGGCCTGGATTAGAAAAACATGCGGGAGAATGGTACAAAAGTGACTGCCAGGCAGTGGCAATATGGAGGAAGAAATTTACACCGCAGGACATGCAGGTTACCAATACACGAAATGTTAACTGCTGCCTTCCTGCCATTTAAAAATGCATGCAGCAACTATCTCTGCACTTGAAGACTGTAACTCAGGGATATGTGAGACCTGGGCTTTAGCCATGAGCCCCTTGCACAGCTGTGATGGGAAAGAGAGATCTTTCATAGCAGATGCAGCACAGGAAGAAACCAGAACCCCTTGGTTTTGCAGAGATCAGGTGGGCTAGGACAGCGTGGTCCGAGACGGAGCCAATTTTGGCTCCACTGGCCTTCATGGACAGCTTAAGCTCAGCCAGAAAGAGGGGCAACTTCCCTGTGAACGAGGACATCTATTTACTGACTTGCATTTCTTGCAAGACTTGCAATGGTCTATTACATTTCTGCAGCAGATTTGCTACAGGATGCTGTCAAAGACCTGATGTGAACTGAAAAGCTGCAATGCGGTTCCTATCTGCCATCCATACTCTTTCTCATACCACACCGCTATCCTTCCATCAAACCACTGCAGATCGTGCAGACAACTGGCCTGAAGCAGGTAATCTGAAAGTATTGGGAAAGCGGGTTTCCAAAGTAGCAATATCAAAAGTATTGGCATCAATGAGCCATAGTAAAAGGAAATGTTATCTTAAATAAGCACAAGGATGACAGGGATTGCACAAAAAGAGAGAAAAAAAAAATCAGTTTTATTTCAGCTCCTCAAACATCACATCAGTAATTCTGAGGCAGAGACTAATGTCTGTAGCTGGCTTTATCTTCCCTCCCACAGTTAGAGGTTTTATTATGACTGTCACCTAAGCTTAGAAGTTCACATTTACATTTTACACAGTGCTCGTAATTTGTTTACAATGCTGGCATTTTCAACCCAAATTCCGTAAAATATGAAGACAGAATGAGATAGTGTACAAACAGCTACAGAAACTTTCAAGCAGTCCAAGTCAGCTGCACAAAAAGGCCAATAAAAGTTGCCATGGTTCAAATGCTCACCAAAGAAAAAGAAAAAGAGAAGATGACAAAAGAACAGCCAGGCTCAGCTTATGAATTAATATATATCACTTCTTTCCCGAACTGATCCATCTCAAACGTGCTTATCTGGTTAAGTCAAGAAAACAGATCTGTCATTTTTAAACTAAAATAATAAAAACATTTTCTCCTTTGAAGTCTTCATTAGCATGCATTATATCAATTTCCAGCACAGTAGCAGCCCTGACATTTTTAGATTTTCATGATTTTGAATGTCAAGCTCCTAAAGAAGTGAAAGCTACACCGAGAGGATTCTTTTCGAAAACATTCTTTAAAAATAAAAGAGAAATTCTGACAAGAACCTTGAAAAAGCAGCTGAATCTTAAGAGGAGCAAGAAGTATTATGGAGAATAGAGAAGAGAAAGCCACATAAAAAGGCCTTTATAATCATGCAGCCATTTGCAATCCAAGCTGCCGCTGGTATGTTTCTGATGCAATGACTGTTTTCTGCCTAAGTCAGGAAAACTACACGTGAAATTCCGTACTCATAAAGAATGGGAAAAATCAGAAGCACTTTTACTTCTAAAGAATTTGATTCGCTGGACCTTTATGTAATCCACTGCACCAAAAGTGTGGAGGATATCCGGAAAACTATTATTCGGCACACTTTATTTCACTGCATTTTAAAGGTGACTCTTAAAGTGAATTAAGAAATTGTTAGCATGCATAGTGTCACAAAACCACTGTCATCTGTGACGTACACTGTCTCGTATCATTCTTTCCTGGAGAACACACAAAAACACCACGGCCAACTTTTCGAGTTATCACTCCTGCAAAAGGGCTTTTTTTTTTCCCCATTTGTTCATTAATAAAGAAGTAGAAATGGTAATGGAGCACATGCTACTTTCATTCCTTTTAAAGATACCTTTTACTTGATGCATTATATTTTGAAATATATCAGTCAAATTAAGCAGAGACTGGCAACTACATATGGCAATCTGATTAACGACATATAATAAGATTTATGTGCTTCATTTTAGTGTATGGGGTCATTCTGATTTTTTTTTAATATATTCCTGCAGATGTGAAGGAGCACCACATTAAATCCTGCCTCAGTCAGAAATCTCCCACTGAGATTGAAATGACTGAACATTTTCATTTGACAGGCATTGGGGTTTTTTTTAAAGGCAAACCAAGTGCCATCTCAGGGTTTTTTTCAAAATGCCTATACCAGTAAATGCCAGACCTTTTAAAGGTACTAGTAAGCACTTGAAGCTTACAGAAGATCCAAACCTCTTCCAATTTGATGGACCCCTAGGCCTCCACCGTCTGCACCAAAGTCCACTGACACCAGTTTACTGCAACGGAGGTTTTAACACATCTCTCAGTGCATTTTCACAATTAAGTGGTAGGGCCAAAGATCGCCCACGACAAGAAGGGATTCAATTCCAAATCACTCTGCATGGAGAAACAATAAAAGACATGGAATTACAAAATTCATTGCCTGCCCTAGTCTCTCTGTATTTCTCTCTCCTGAGAGCAGGTACCAATAATCCAAGAAGTTACCTGGTCCAGTACCCCTCTGCCTCCCTCTGCCACATTCAACCATCACTCACACAAAGAACCTGTCTGGCTGAATGAAATACTTCTTTATAGCATTGACTGTCTGCAATGATGAGAATCTATTGATTGGAAGCCATAACTTAGGGAAATGTAACTTTTTGTTTTTTTGCCATGAGATCCCATCAAGATATTTTTTTAGCCAACCTGCAAAAATTGAACAAGAAAAATAGCCCTTGAAATAGCTCAAATTGCAATTTTGCTTTGGAGCTTCCTGGCGGTCCTCACACTCTCTTTCATGTCAAACGATGAACAGAATTAGGCCACTGCTGAAAGCTTTGAAAATCCAGCTCACTAATGACTACTTGATTCATCCAGTTCCTTTCCATTACAACAAGTTGCAGAAATAATATAAGAAAGCAAAACAGAAAGAGTGTATAAACATGCCAGAAAACTGTGTTGGAATTTTCAAAATTTTCAACCTGCTTCTACAACTGGGATAGATAGAGGGAGAAAAAAGGCTAAAATGCAAATACAAGATTTCATTTTTTTTTCAATAAATATGTATTTTTGTCAATTGCACATGTTTATATGTTAAACAAACAAGATGTAGCAATAACCTTGTTTTATCCCTGCAAATACACTTTATTAAATCTGTTTTCCTTGCAGTTTTAGGCAAAGCTCAAGCATATCTGATACCAGAAACAATTCAATTCATTAAGCTTAATTATAAAGGATTGGAGTCAGGGATTAGTTTATTGCTTAAGTGTACAGAGTAATTATTACTGATGTTAATAAAGATATTTAATCACTAACATGAGCCTTGTGTATTATTGTTGGTGGCACTGGCACTAGATTACCAGAATCATTTCTTCAGGGTTCATCAGCATCACACTGATATATACAAAAGGTTTCTGGACTCCATCCCTCTAAAAAACAAACAAACAAACAAACAAAAAAGGCTAAAAAGAAAAAGAAAAAAAAAAAGAAAAAGAACCCCTGCAAAACAACAACAACAAAACACACTTCCCACTCCTCTGCAGACCAAGAGAAGGGAAAAGGTAAAAAAGAGATTTCATTTTATTTGGGAAAACCATCAAACCACCAGAAAGACCTGTGCAAACCTAAAAACTCAGCCAGGTCTACACCAGTACTCAAAACTCAAGCAAGTCCAAAGAGGTGATTCACAGGGACAACGTGAAAAGTCTAAACTGGCTGCATTTTGTGCCCCTTGCGGTCTTTGAACCGATTCTGATGTCTCTAATTCTGCCACAATTGATCAGTTTGGTTTAGAAAACTGGGGCAAGAGACTAGGTTATCTAAGAAGTTATGCTCTCTTATCCCAGTGCTCTCTTCTAGCCTTAAAGATCATTAACGTTGCATACATTTTAAATTAGCATTTAAGATCATGATTCTCCTTTGGACTGTAAATTAAATTAAAGCCACATCCCCTTAAGTCTGCCCAACAAGGCCATGCAACCCTGAGGCGATCCCATTTTCTCCTCTGTTGCTGAAATACTACTGTTAATCAACAAAACCATCCCTTTCTTCTGCTTCAACCTTTCAAATTGTATTTAATTTTTTTTCTTTTTTTTTCAGTTCATTCCATATCATCAGTACAATTCTTTGTTGCACCCCAGTCTTGCCTTTCTTCAGTACCTTACCCTTCATAATACCAGCACACTAGGTAGTGTAGTAATAGAGTTTCTCTCCAATATGCATTTTTCAGAATGGTAAAATACAGTGGACCAAACAGGTCTGGTTGAATTAGAGAATCAAGAATCAGAAGGGAGCACAAGAAAATTACGGCAGCAGCTGAAAGCAACATCTGAAATGTCAACTCTGTTTTTCAAGTTTCAAAAAGACCACAATTTTGGACAGTTGGGCAAACAGGAGGCTGACTGTGATGCTATCTATTTTCCTGTGAAAGTCACCTCTCAGAAATCTGAAGTTCACTTCTATACATATATAAAACCACTTCAAACACTTTCTCCTTTATTTTGCATGAACTCATAACATTACACAGTCAGTTGCCATTTTAGCTGTTTTAGTTACACTAGTGCCTGTTTTCTCCTCATGACAGGTGAACATGAAGAAAGAAGATGATTTAGAGACACCTCTATCCTTCACCACTTCCTTGCTCAGTATAGTTATGGCAAATGCAAGTGGTCTTTCTTATATTCCGGTTCAGGACTCCTAAGGTAGTATTACCCCCAAAAACTGCTCTCAAGAAAACATACCATTTTCAAGAGCTTCCAAAAACAGTAACTTTCCCTATAAATAACTGTGAGGTTACTTAATAAAGAAGAGATTTGCAAATATCTTTCCATAAAAAAGAAAAGACCTTGCAGCTAAATAGTTTCCAATATTTATGAAACATTAAAAAAAGAGCATTTTTCATTTGGATCAACCTAGAAAGTTCAATACAGAAAAAAATCTCTGTTTTCTTAGTATTCTTTATCTGCTACTGAAGCAAAAAATCTCATTTTAATGTAAACAGCTGAGATATATAATTTCTTATGTCTTCCCTCCATTTTATTTCCAGCAGCGCAGGTCACCAAACCTGTGAGAACAGTACACTATATAATTTCTCCTTTGTCCCTATAGGGTAGGGATACACAGAAAGGCATTCAGAAACAGAGGACCAAGAGCAAAGCCCCAACCACCAATAGTCTTGGTCTCAGTTCTCTTTCTCTATGGGTAAAACATTTGTGTATATTAAAAAAGACAGTGTTTCACTGCAGATTCATCCAGCAGTTTTATCAGTAGCCTAAATCATGCCTTTGCCAAGCGCAGGAGGAGACTCATCTATTCTTATGGCAGAAACCTGCAAAGGAAACTCAAACCCACTCTCTTCCTGCTGATGATGGTGGGGACATTAGTTGTAGAGGTAGCAGCTGCTCAGAGTGTCCAACTTCTACCTTCTACCCTTCACTTCGGCAAAACTTGAATGAAAATCAAATATAATTGTCCGATTATGAAGTGTTATGTCTGCAGCAGACGTTATTTTTTATTTAGTCTTTTGGAAATTAGGCAGATTTTTAAATTTAGTCTACTTAAAGATAAGCCAAATTAGCAACAACAATACTACTCTGGAGTAAAGGTAAATAATTGCTCTTAAAACGGTTTCTCAGGAGAAAAAAAAGGAAAAGAAAAAAGGTAAAAGTAAAGAAGGGAAAAATGAAAAAAAAAAAGAAAAAAGAAGAGAAAAAGAAGGAAACTTGCAATGGTAGCCAGAAGCTCTCCCTTCAGCAGGCTGCTCACAAAGGCTACGACGTTAGGAACCAGCTTGCCTACAAAATTCTGCTTCTAAGCACCTCATGCAATGCCCCAAAGACTGCAGAGATACGTTACGACATTGCAGTTCTCTCAGCCAGTGAGTGTTTTCTACCCCAGATAGTATTAATAAAAGAGAATTGATTATTAACAAAGACTATCTTTGAGAGGATCAACATCAATCTATTGTTATTCTATGAATCAGCAAACCCAAGCACTCTGACAACCGCAAAGCGTTCCCAGTTGGTTTTGTTTGGGGTCCAACCTGTCTGCTACTTGCAAGAAGTTCTTGGAAATTTCAGACTACGCTTGGCAATACAGACCAGCCAGATCACCTCCCGGAGGTCCCTTTTCCTACCTTCTAGGCCATCTACACTCAGCTGAAGTCAAGGCTTCAGAAAGTGCTACCATGGTCATCATAATGAGATATCATGAAGCAAGAAGGGTGATTAAGGCCTCCTTCAACTGATCTTTTTTCATTTCAGCAGCCGTGGGTCTCCACCTACTCTTGACCATGCCACGCTCATGATATCTATCAGATCTTTAGCATCTCTTTTAGAAAGCTTAGAAAATCCACCCATTTCATTTTATTGGTGCTTAATTACCTTTGATGCCAAAATAAGATGTGACTTATTCCTAAGCGAAATATGCTCCTGACTAGTTTCTACTCAGCAGAAACAGTTGTAGGCTTTGAACTGAATTTTCTGCTATGACAAAGCTTTCTCTCATTCCTTAGGTGGATAGAACAAAATGGATCCTTCTAGTTATCAAAACAGTTTCAACTGGAACAGCAAAGTCATTGCTACAGCTAACACTGTAATCTGTATTTCCAGTTCAGAGCTGGACACTCCCTTTCAGGACAACACTCAAAGAAACTAAGTGGCCAGAGGATGAGGAAGGCAAATTTTTTCATAAAAGAGATAGGGAATTTAAAGTCATTTCAGAGCCATTTCCAAATCAGATTTTTTTCCACAGGTCCTGCAACTTGGACTTGGAAATATGCCTGACTAATTATTTTCACTTGTCAATATTTGTAGAGGAAAGTGTAAAGCATGTGCATAAAATGTGTAGATTTTATATAAATGCACATACTTTGCTATAAAAATGCTCCCTTTGTCCCTCGCTTAAGAATAAAGGAGATAGCATCATCCAATCAAAGGAAGAGGCAAGAGCAGTTCAAGGGGAGAATTATTTTTATTGTAAATTTCCAGAGGGAATTAACCAATTTTCTGTATTATGATAGAATCAGCATATTGTAGATTGAACCTGTAGATAATGTCAAAGCAGAAGAGGCGCTTTCAGATTTGTGTGCCTGCTGAATCCAAAATACAAAAGGCCGCTCTGCTTCTGTTTGCTCTGCAGTTTTCTCATCAATGTGCACATTATTGGACCTTGTCGCTGCAGTTGCAGTGAGCGCTTCCACCTGGCTGCTAAGAACTGGAAACATTCTTTGAACCTGAATGCAATGGTGAAAGAACAGGAAAAAAAAGAGACCATGGCCATAGCTGAATTTCCCAAGCATCAGTAATTGTAATGCTAGTTTAAAATGAAAATGGAGCCTTTTATTGTTACTGTCCTACAACTTAATCCTGAATATGATTACTTTATACAGAAAGGAAGTTGGCCTGGAACAAATACGAAAATAAAAGCAATAGAGAATAACTATTCTCTATAGAAAAAGCAAGAAGATAACCTCATAACCTTCAAAGTCTCCATTCTTATATTCAATTAGCATGTGCATTTTAAAACAACTCTTGTAATGTTCAGGAAAATGACAGAGTGCACTTCTAAATATATTTTATTGAGGCTGGTGGATTAACTCTTAGATTTAATGAAAGAAATCATAAAGATGGAGCTTCAGTCTTCTAGTTAGAATGAATTTTCAGTAGAGCAGGGGCAAGCGACTAGGAGAGAGGATGGTGGTGAGCCAGTCAAGTAGCAAGCCACCACCTGAATCTAGCATAAAAGTAAATTTGCTAACATTGCAGAAACTTTGGCAGAAACTGCTGGCAGAGTTCCTGTATCTCCTACTGCTTTCCTAGTTTCTTAGGCAACAACTGCAGCAGACCACTGCAGCTTCCAGTCTTGAGGGCACTAAACAAGGCATGTCATTTTTTACAGAAATGGAAATAGCATGTTGCATCCTCCACCAAGGAGACTTCAAAAAGATCAAGCAGCTCCAGTCCTGGAGTTAAGTACTGACCCAAGACTAAAACCCTATGGCCATGGAGAGCTATTTTGACCTTCTCACTTGAGCTCAGGTTTGACACACACTAGACTGAATTTCCTACTCATTGTGGAATTGCATACACAAGGACCTTTGAAAAGCTCTCAGTCATTAATCACCCTGACCAGCCAAAATGTACGTGTGCTTTCAACTTTTAGTTACTGTTAATTACTGTGAACAGACTGGAGGAAGATCAGATGTGTGGAGGGCTGAGGCTTCACGCCAGGTGTAAATGCAGCAGATCTGAACAAAAGAGCAGCGAGCTGGAGAATTTTCAAGCAGTAAACAAAAATGTGCTTCTGGAATCTTGCAATCATCTGTTTTGTTTTGTTTTTCGTTTGTTTGTTTTTCGTTATACCCACAACCCGCCCAAATGAAGAAAAATAAGCACCAACACAAATCTCTTGGTACTATTACCTACTGCAAACAAGACTTTCTGCTTAAACCTCCACAGAAACCCCATGATAAAATGCACGGTCTGAAGCTGTACAGATGTGTTTTCAAACATGCTGTGCAGCTAGCAGTTCTGTTTGTTCACAGTGAATGCCGAGTTCTTGTCCATGGCTGTCAGTGAGAGCTGTTTTGAGCACTTTCAAAGGCCTAACACATAATCTGGAAAACCCTTCCATTAGCAGGAACAAAAACTAAATGTCACAATGCATAGTTTTTTGAGCAAAAACAAAAAAAAAAGAAAAAAAATGGTTGCTGGTTAAGTAATTTATTCACTTATTTACTTTAAATCTTAATATCTCTTTGAAGTAAAGTATGTCCTTATGTCAATGTGCAGTTTTAGTTACCAGAAATAAAAAACAATAAAAGGAAGACACTTCAAGCTCCATTATCAATAGAAGACATTGGTTTTTTTTTGTTTTTTTTGTTTTTTTTGGAATGCAACAAGAGCTGCAGAACTGCAATAAGCATGGCAATTGTTCACCAAAAGCAGCGTCCACCATGAAACACAGGTCCATTTCTAACATTCAAGGGGACAGTGCCCGGCTCTGTTAGCAAAGACCCCCCCAAGGCCTCAGTTTCTCCGATCAGCAGATCTGAGCAACACAGGTCCCCAAAAGTCATGCAGCATTATGCATCCAGCTAGTAATAACTGCGATGGGAAGAAAATTCAGGCCCTTCTGAGCACTCTCTAGTGCTCTGCCCACTGACAATAAAAGAATCAATAATGAACTATAATAATGAAAAGACAATTTAATTCCGGAAGGCAGCTTCTCCTTGAAGGGACAAGAAAGGTAATTAGTATGTGTGCCCTCATATAACAGACCGATTAACCGAATCATCTTTTTTTTTTTTTTCTTTTTTTCCTTTTTAATCCCCTAGCCCTTTCCCAAAGGCAGAATTTCAGCAAGAAAAGCTATATGGTGTTACAAACCTGCCTATCATTGATGTCCAGGTACTCCATGCAACATCATCCTCTAGTCAGCATCAAAGGAAACTGCATTAATCTTCTGCAGTTAAAAAGGGAGATAATGATGTGTTCTGAGCAGCTGCCTCTTCCAGATCACAAATCCACAATGCTGCAACAAACCTCTCTGTAACAAGCACACTGTGAGCTACATTACCCGCTCCACCCGGCAGCAAGGACCATGCTCACAATACACAAGGTACAGGAGAAGGCATGTACAGCCTCCTGAAGCGAATCAGGTCTGAGACTCACTGGCTTTTGCTGCGTGTGAACGACAGTCGCAGGCCCCATGTAAACAGCTGATGCCCGGGGTGAGAAACAAGCTGATTCTGGAAAAGATGCTAACTGTTCATGTCTCCCAGTGCACAGCACTGGAAGGCTACTAGGAGGCTACTACAGGAACATTAAGGCAGGTGCCACTGAAACTGGCCTTTCCATCCCTTGCATTCATTTCTTACGGCAAGCCTGGAATAACGCAGGATGATTTTTTAAGAGGATGTACAGTCTTACAGAGACATAGGGTTGAAAGGCACTTTAAAAGTCTGCCTAAACCAATCCTCTGCAGTAGTATATCAAGACTTTTCCTAAAATATCTGTGCTACCTGCATCATACCCAGGCAATCCAAAATTTTAAACAGCCTTACTATTACAGAAGTTACTTCTATCACCTAGCCTGAATCTTTCTTGTTCAAGTTACAAAGCTTATTGCCACTTCTCCTATTATTGCAGCAGTAATTTACATACCTGCAGTTACAGCTCTCCTTAATGTCCCCTTTGTATAGAGGTACTTTTTTAACAGGACATAAAAAAGCGCCGACCAAATTCAACAGGTGAAGATTCTCTGGCTGAAGGATTCAGAGAGATCCCGAACAGGCAGCAGCTGCTTTCATGGGGAGCAATCCTGCATTTGCAAGAGCGAGTAACCCAGAAGGGCCGTTCCATCTCTGTCAGCAAAAGGACAAGCACTTAAGCAAGTTACTTCCCAAAGCACTGCTTTATTTACCTTTTGCTGTCTAGGTTGTCTTCACATAGGTCTTCTCTTCAACATGTTGTGTGTGTGTGCAGAACCCAGCACCCCTTCTTCTCAAGAGCAAAAAGCATAAGATACAGTCTTTGATACTGGTTGGTGTCAAACGCCTTCCCTTGCAGAAGGCTGACTCCTCTCAGCCTAGCTAGAAATACTGTCTTGATTATGATATGCAGAGACCCAGCATTGGCAGAACACTTGAAAAATTCAGAGAAAGACTATATTTAATAGACTGGTTTTGCTTCTACTTAGTTCTACTGATTTTGTTTCTACTTAGTTCTGTCCACCAAATCTGATATAGATAGATCAAGAGCAATTTTTTATTGAAAAGTTTGGTTGAAAAGTCTAGAAATATTATACAATACTAAATCGGGGGGGATGCGGAGAAGGGAGGCAGGAAGGGAAGGTTAGAAGACAATTATTTCAAGAATCTAGTGTATAATATGCTGAATTTGTGAATAAGAATGCTAATCTTTTCCTAGATTTATATTGCCGAGACCTTCACACCAGTCTATGCAAATGGACTGTAATTATTCTTGTAGCCTACAAAGAGCTCAGGTGTCAGAGTCTGATGGAAAGTCCACAGAGCAGATAGCTGTGATTTTTCTAACTTGACATGCTCCTGTTTGCTAAGGATTTTTTTTAATTGGAAATTTCTCTGGTGTGGGAGAGTTGTTTTAATCAGGCATCAATCTCCAACTTAAAGATAGAATGCAGGAAAAAATGAATTGTACAACTAAAATACTTACATGATAAATTCCCACCTTGGACCATTCAGGGACAATTATGAAGAAAGATTTATATATCTACCTACCCTTTTTAAAATTAGTATGTCCTCTGAACATCTTGCTTTTCATTATCTCCTAGCAAAATAATTTATGCGCTTTACCCACACATTGTCTTTTATCTTGTTATGTAAATAAGGAGAGGTATGATTTTAAAGACAGTTTTTAGGTGAGTTTCCTGGAAAAAAAAAAAAAAAAAAAAAAAAAAAGTAAGATTTGTTATCCTTGTAATTAGGTCTGTAAAAGACAGGTATGTAAATTTTGCCATACTGCATTAGGTAATCTTTGTGCAAGAAATCAGAGCGTGGTATTCAAACCTCCTCCTCTTTACCCAATCTGCTTTTTTGGTTGTCGATGTTGTTTTTTAATAAAAGAAATCACTTGGCGATTGGAGGTTTTTTAGAGAGTTTATGGCAAAAGGGTCACGGTCAGTTCTGGACATTTTGGGAAATGCCATCAGCACCAGGCACATTCTCACTTATCATAAAGTAATTGCTCAGGACTTGCTGCAGGACTTTCTTTTTCTGCAGTGTCCCTGCAATTGCAGACAGATTTTTCTGTGTTTGATTCTACTGGCATTGCACCAGTTATGGTCTTCAGGCTCATTCTGAAAATGACAGCTGCTTACCAACACGCAAGTTACCCCCTGCTAAGACCCAACTTCACCTTCTCGCACAGCATTAGGCCTCAAGGAAATGCATGCACCAGCATGGATGAAGACAGCCGCACAAGGGAAGAGCACAGTTTGTGCAACTTCATTTTCCAGCTTAGACATATCCTGAATGTGTCTGACAAATGGGAGACTTAGAACATTAAGTATGCTTAAACAACAGTTTGGATTCTTTGCTGAAACAATCTGATTACCATAAAAACAAAGAGGCTGCAGAGCTCCCCTTGCTGTGGTCCTGATAAGAGAACTGCTGCTCTGAGGAAATCAGATTGCCATCGTAGGATTACTCCGGTGCAATTTTATAGAGAAAGTAATTTGATGCTTCTCTCTCATGCAATTTGAGATCATGGGACCTGAAGCTGGGTAAACAATTAGGAAAAGAAAAAACAATTCGGCATAAGTTGCTGTCAAAAATGTAGAAATGCAGGACTGTCAGGCCCTTTTCATGATGTCCTAATGCCTTTACACATTTCCTACAGCAGATGGCAAGGGCTGGAATCTATGCAAAGAAGACACCACCCCTACCAGCAGATACAGTTTTCACAACCCAGCAAAAGCTAAAATAAGGAAGGCTATAGAGAACATGACCACATTCTTGGACAGGTCCTTCCAAATCTCTACCTTCTCTTCCCCGAGCTGCCTTTTATTCTTTTATATCACTTGTGCGGCATCAAACTCAATGAGAAGTCTTAGCATGGCTAAAGCACACAGTATCATATAAGTAAATAGTAGGAATACAGAAAATGACAGGGAATAAACCACAATTCTGGGGATAAAATACCAGGCCTCTGCATCTTAGCAGTCTACTTTAAAAAAGTCTGGCTTTAAAGGTCTAGAGCCAGACTTCAAAGATATGCAGATACACAAATCACATCCCCACTTGGATCAAATCTTACCCCTACAGAATTAAACAAAGCTTAGGCTGAGGGACTGTCCAGAGAGTTACAGACAAGAATTCCAAACCATCTAATTCATCTGGCACTTGGGAAACTTAAGATAAACTGATTTTGGTAGGACTAGCAGGATTAAAAATTTAGATCCTTTTGAAAAACCCACCATCTCCACACTTCAATTTGTTTTGATCACTATCAGCAATTTTCTATGGTTAAATTACCTTGTCAAAAGTAGCAAACTAACTGGCTTTGCAGACAAGGCACTGCACATATCAATCATTTCAAATTGCCGTGCTCATGTTTCTGCTCAATCTGTGCAACACATCTCTGCATAAAAGTCTCTCTGTTGGTATGGACCAGGTAACCAGTGCCAGGAAATGATAAATGTTTGTGCAGAAAGATAAACACATACCCAGGGGCTGAAGTTAATCCTGATGTGATTTGACACATTGACACAGCAGCAAACTGAGAATATTTTTCCTGCCATTTGTCTATTTGCTCATTTGAAATACAGCAGCAGTTCTGTTTGCGGATGTGCCTAATTTATTTAGATTTCTTCACCTGTAATACAGACTTATGGAAAGTTCTTATTTGGAATAATGAGCAGATGAAATATTTCAGCATGGAATAAACTGTAAATAGTGCTTGATTCTCAGGGTGATATATAAAAGCAAAGGGAGTGAGGAATGCACAAGTTCTCACGAAACTAAGCAAATGCATTATTCAGTTACCTATTATTTAATTCACTTACCACCTTCTTCTCCCCAGCAACTGCTGGGACATGCATTTCCCTTTTATGCACCTACACATCTGCTTCAGACACAAGACTTAAACCACCTGACCGCATTTTATTACTGCAATCCCTTCTGCTTTTTACAGGCCAAGTAAACATTTCAGAAGCTCATGAACTGCTAAGGAACACCAGTTCCCAACTGAGAAATCACCGGGAGTTAGGAATTTGAATGCTTTGAAAAATATGGGTTGTTAGGACCCTCTGTATCACTGATTCACATGCTCTTTGGCTCAGAAACACTTGACAACCTTTGAAAATTGGATGAAGTGCTTAACTCCTGTTGGTGCTTGAAGACTAGGTCCTGACTGCAGAGAGTAAAAGACTGAGTAGGGCATCTCAGCATTTTTTTTTTTCTTGCTTCTCACCCACTTGGGAACTCATCCTAGTTCCTAGTGCTTCAGAACATCATTATCAGATGTAGCGACTCAACCTTACTTGCAGCCCAACTCTAAAACACGCTGCACTTCAGAAAACTAAGCCTTTCTCTAGTAGCTTTCCCCGTACCACAAGCCTGGGAAGAGTCTCAGCAAGGCAAGGCAAAGGAAGCACCTGCCTCTCTAGCCACTCTACCTGCACTTCTCCTCCCACACATGAATCAAACCAAGGGAAGAGATTCCTGACAGGGAATTTTCAGGAAAAAATGACGATACACTTCAGTAAGTTTTTCTGTGATGAATAAGGTCTCAAAGAGCTCCATATCCAATTAAAGCTTCTACGACTTATAAGGAAGGGATAAAGGCAGGGAAAACACATACATAACAAAATTATTGGGAAGAAACAGTTCTTGAGGCATTCCATATATCTGAGTTATCACTGTACATTTATGATTTGTTATTGCTTCTTTAAGTCACAATACGCTACTCGCATTGCAACTGCTTGCCTGCAAAATCTGCTTTGGAAAAGACTGCTACATTCAACCAAACCAACTCTGTCGTTTTTCAGGGAAAAACATATAATAAGACACGAGGGTATTATGGGCTCTGAACTTGGCAGGTGTGTTCCTACAGGAGGCACAAGCAGGTTTGCCTATCACAGAAACAGGATTTATATGGAAGACCAAACATTTGGCATGGACAAAAGCAAAAATATCCTGCTTAGGACCTTATCAGAGACCCTGACAGACCAAATCAGTCCTCTTCACCCTTTCCGTGGATCAGCAGAATCAAAGTCCGATTTTGCTATATCCTTCCATTATGTTAGTGCAGCTAATCATAACAGCATTTCACACACCTACTGACAGTCTGTAGGTGGTGAGGGAAGACAAAGGTTGGGAATAATGCTGTGGGAGGGAAGATTGGGATTAAACTACAACAGAACTCCCATCTAAGAACACACCTGCTTAGGGCAATCCTGCAAATCCATGGATTTTTATTTGATCAGAGCACAGCTGAAGGGCACAAGATGCTGCCTTCAAAGGAAAGTATAGGCATTTGCCTCTATATTTCATCTGTGCCAAGAGGCCACTCAAATATTTAGCAAGTTTTACATCAGAATTTAAGCCTTGTCGCCTCACTTTGTGCTCACGTGTGGGCACTTCAAAAACACTCTCCCTCTAACCAGAATATATAGGAGCGTGTACTGCATAGCCTTGTCCACCGGTTTTCAAGAGGAAGAGGGAAGAAGGAAAAGCATCCAAGCCTTGGCTCTGGGTCAGGTAAGCTCTAAAAAACACGTTGCTCACGGTGCTGAGAAGCAACCTAAGTCATGTGCTATTTGATATTCAGGCAGCAAGGAAAATAAAATTTCCACCACAATCTGGGGAATAGTGCCAGATCCCCAAAGAGGATTTTACCATTCCCAAAACTAACATTTCGGACACAAAAAAAAATGACCTTATGTGAAACAAACAAACAAACAAACCCTTTGCTCATACCTCTAACTTCCACAACAGCATAAAAGAATTGAGGGGAGGGGGAACAAGAAAAAAAGTAAAAGCACTTTGTAACTCTGTAGTCTAATGTTTTCTGAGTGGCCACACAAATTCACTGAGGGGATGGTTATAAAGCCAGGGGCAAGATGTGTCTCTTCAGTCTTCTCCAACACTACTCAGATCAGGTCAGAAATAAATGCACACGCCAGTGACCCACAAAAGGAATTCAGAGTCTGTCTGCACCACTAGTATTTCAGATAAACTAAAGAGAAATCCCACTCCTTTCTAGGCACCTCGAGAGCTTTGCCTTCTTAGTGGACTGGCCAAAGAGGCAAGAGAAACCAATGCTGCCTATGTCAAACACCTCGATTTTGTGACCCTACGTAATACTTACAATGCCCTTCCAAAAGCCCATTGAAGGGCTTTCAAAATTATTGGCAGGAAAAAAAAAAACTCACAAAATAGTTAAGCAATTAAACATTAACCATCTGCTACTGAAATGAATACGATGCCATGACTGAGATTGGCAGTAGGTTTTGAGGCTTGT
Organism: Microcambeva ribeirae; assembly: GCA_035222435.1. Lineage (NCBI taxonomy): Eukaryota > Metazoa > Chordata > Actinopteri > Siluriformes > Trichomycteridae > Microcambeva > Microcambeva ribeirae. Next base: position 17,583 of record JAYECN010049649.1, on the reverse strand, counting down.
CAGACTGAAGAGGCCACAATTTTATTAAAAAGAAGCATGCAAGGCACTTGCCTCCACTTTCCACACCAAAATAATGAAAGCTTTTCACTGCCTTGTTCTGACCTGAGTGCATAAGAGCTACAGGTGACTTTGCTTTCCTAATTATCCTTGTAAAACTCTTTTATGGGTTGGATTTCTTTGGTATTGTCCGGCATTTGAACTGTACTTCTCAGTATCTTTTTAGATCTTCAGTCTTTATTATTAGATTAGATGAGGATCTTTATGGACTACTCTCTTCATCTCTCTAGCTTCTCTCACCACGTTTAGGCATAATCCACAATGAAGTACTAGGCAAGGGAGCTACTGATTATAACACTATCACCATCAATACCATCTCCGTAAAGGAAAAAACATCAACACAACGCAGTGGCCAGGGGATTGTAGCTCGATAGGATTGGCTCTTCCATACCTAAGAGGACACACACATGCAAGGGCTGTTCAGCAAATAGCATTGGCCTTCAGGTTTACCAACTACATGGCTTTGGAAAGTTATGGAAAATCCTAACCTGCAGCCTGAAAAAAGGAGAAAGAAATCAAGTCAAGGCAGGATGAAGAAGCTGTGAATCATCCAAAGAAGTGTTAGGTACCCTCCTCACTTTGGACTGCCCTGCTTGGCTACCTTTTTCTGGAAGCTGAGTTTGTACCTGGAAGCATTCCTCGCTAAAATTTGAAGCACTATCGATAACATGGAAGTGGAAGATTTTCAAAAAATTTTGGAAGGACACTCTCTTTAACGGGCTAAGTTTGTTCAGCTTCTTCAGCAATCCAGACACATCAAACTTCCTTGGGTGTTACAAACTATTTGATCTGAGCGTACCTTGTACTCTTGAAGATATTTTAATGTTATAAAGAATAATCATTGTATGACTCTCATTCTCCTTACTCTAAAACAAACAGCTTCTCCCCCATCGAAGACCAAATCTTGCAGCTAAGAGGCCACTTAACAATTTACTACAACTGCCTTATTTCACACTGTGTTTTCTTTAGGATGTCTGCAACATTCAGCAGATGCTTATGAAGACAATGAGCATTTGGGAAAAGAAGGCAGGTTATTAGCAGGCAGCATAGCATGTGCTCAGACTTTCCTCAGTGAGCACTGCTGAACCCCACTCAAGACAGCATGTCTTCACGGGGATATCACAGCCGCACGGGACTGGGACATCAACATCAACCACCACACAGAAAATTGGGATTATTCCTATTATACGGATGAAGATACAAAGTCAAATTCAGGTGAGAAGCATCTAACTATTTAAACAGAACTAATTCTGACCACCTAAACTGAAGCAACATTATATTTTTGATTTTACCCCTTTTTCAACAGCAGGAATAGGGACCATGCTTCTATCAATGCACTGATACTAGACATAGTTAATGCTTCCTCAGTGGGCAGCTAATAGGTCTGAGGGTTACTTCTATTGCAAGGATCAGTCAGAGCATCCAGAAACATTTGCTACCATTACCTCTTCACTGAGGAAAATTAACTCTGCAGCTATGTCAGTGTGTGAACATACCGAGAGGTGGCACTGGAAGGACAGAGTTTGGAAGAAGCCAGGCAAACTTCTGCCCCAGGAAAAGGCAGCGAGAATCACCCTTTGTATAGAAATCCACTGGAAGTGCACATAATTCACCTGTTTTAACACGTAAATATAGCCAGGGTTTCTACCCATTTCCGTAAGCACATTACACTAAACTACTCACACAAAACAAGAACACACACATTCCAAAAAAAAAAGTTCTTTTTTTACAATATTAAGGAAGGCAATTGTAGGAAAAGTTAGATTTTTCACCAGAAAATTATTTGACTAACAATATAGTGTTATATTGCATATATACATTTAACTAATTTCAAAGTGTACCATGATTATGTAAGTCAAACTAACCAAAATGTTATCTGAATTATATTCTAGATGCTTTCGCAATGAAACATTTTGATACTATGAGTAACATCATTGATCAATGGTCCTGAATCAACTTACTGGAAATCTGTACTTAGTATTACATTTCAAAACCCAGCCCTTCTTTCTGGCTATTAGATAAAATCTGGTTTTCTATTAAATTTCTACTAAATTTTAATTCACACTGTAAGTACAATGATAGAGTTTACATAATTCCATTGTAATCAACACCTAAAGTTACCCTTTGTATGACAAATTACACTTAAGTTGGTTTTATTACCATTCAATAGCAACAGGTTCGGTAGTCCTTTTTTTTTTCTTTTTCTTCCCTAAAATTTCAATGGACCTTGAGACCCACTGCAAAAAGATTAGATGCTTCATGAATATTTTTATGGTAAGCAGATGAAAACTCTTATTTCTTCAGCCTTTATTAAGGGAGAAAAAGCTGTGAAACAAGTTGAACTCACCAATTTGTTCCAACAAAATGTTATCAGAGTCTGTCACATTTCAATTACCTATGTAATCAAATCAAATGAAAATCACACAGCATTCAAAATACCTCTAATATTCTGAGTCAAAATATATTCTTTATAGAGAGAGACAACTCACATCGCTATGCTTCAAATTGATTACCACAAACTGTACCTATAATTAGATATAACTAATGCAATTTAAGGAAGAGAAAACTAATATTTGAAACTAAACACTGTAAGTAATCATGTTGCCTTCCAGTCAGTTTCCAAGCAGAAAATGTACTGTCTCACTAACTTATTATTAGAAACATCATCATCTAAATCTATTCTCAGGACACAACTACATTTTTAAGGTAGTATTTCCCAACCATATTTCAAAAAGCAACAAATTCCTGGATTTTTACTGAAAAAAGCACAAAATTCCTCCATTACTGCTACAAAAGATTGAACCAGAAGAGGTAGACTAGGAACTGTATAATAAGCACCTAAATACGAGATGATGTTCATCAGTTAAACATTTGGCCTTTCATAACAAAGAAAAAAAATAATAAAAGAAAATAGAAACCTGAAGGAGAAGAAAAGTGAGGAGGAGAAAGATGTAAAATTCTTGTGAAGGTTCATTGAATTCAAATGACTGCTGTCACCCACAGCACCAAATCCAACGAACCGTTTGGCACCGCTGCAGTTAATAAAAAATACAGAACCACAGAACAGTAAGGGTGGAGTGTGGAAGGCACCACTGGAGATCATCCGGTCCAACCCCTCTCCTCAAGCAGAGTCAGCTAGAGCAGGCTGCTTAGGACTGTGCACAGTTATGGTTTTGAATAACTCCAAGGATGAAGACCCCACAACCTCTCTAGATAACCCTTTCCAGCATATTTTCTTATGTTCAAATGGAATTTTCTGTGTTCCAGTTTGTAAATAAACTACACAATTTTCTTCATGTACATTTACCCTTCCCTAGCTCTGTCAGGAAAAAAATGTGCTGCAGCTTCTGCCACTGCCTCCTGCGACTTCCCATGGGCTCCTCTCAGAAGCCAAAGAGACAAAGGAAGTGGAGCTACCTTCAACTGAAGCTCCCCAAAGCAGCAGTGGGCAAAATTTCAGCACAACCATAAGTATGATGTACTCCATGTACCAACTGTTGCTTAATCCTGTGTACTCCACGACATAATTTTGTTTCAGTGTTCTGGAAGAGTCGTAGTTGTGCTTTTACCTATTGGTAACATGGTGTCATCTCACTTATTGCTACAAGATAGTAAGAACATAGTCTTTCTGACACACTAGAAATTACGGATTACCTCTGTCTAGAAAGAAGTGACATAAGTTGTCATCATGGCAAGCAATGAGGAACAGGTCAGGCAGGAACTGGTAGGACTTGTCCTTTAGACTTACGCAGGGGAACCATGATTGGGACCAAAACTTAGGGCTAGATTAAAAGGACCAAAACACAGAATAGTATGTTATCACAAACAATGAAAAAATCCTATCATGTCAGCACGGAAAGAGATCTCTTCTCCAGAATTAGATTCTGTAGCCCAGGAACATTGCAAGCCTCCATTATAACCCTCCAAATAAGTTGCTATGCTGTCACATTCCCTGCTAGCTGGCAGGCTCCAAGGTAATGCAGTTTCCAAGGTGATCTGTGGGATGAAGGCCTCACATGAACAAGTAGGCATGCCGGTCGCTGAAACTTGCTTTATTTATCTCACTATTCAAGCCCTGAAAATACAAGCCCACTGCACACTAACACTTCTTGCTGAGCATAATTCAGCCACCTATTAGGAAATGGCCTGAGACTACCAACCACTTCTACGAAGACCATGGAAGAGGATCTAAAAGCACATAACTTGCAAGCGTGACTACGTGAAGCTTGTGACATCACACTGAAGTACCTTGGTGCTTTTTGCCACATTTTGATCCATCTTCATTTCTCCGTCTTCATGTTACACAGCAGCAAACGCACGAACAACAAGGCATGGAAGGGGAAATGACGCATAGATGCCCACTGTACTCACAAATAGTTGGGAGCTCTTGTGAAGGCGAAGAAGGCACGGTTCCCTTAAAGAAGCTTCCTTTAAAAGCTAGCTCTACAGCATCAAGAGGAAAAACAATGCTTTCTACAGGGAGCTCCAAATTCCATGAAATTTAACAGAAAAAAAAATAAAAAAAATGCTACTAACTTGACTCGTTATCTTTAATGTAATGTGCCTGGAAGACAACTCATTATAGAAGCAATCTGGATCTGTAGGCAGGGCAAACCATACAATTATAACTATTACTCTTCTGCATCCACATGGTCAGACCCAGCATATAGGCTACAGTGTTTTCTGAAGCAAATACTTGACTATTCATAATCATGTGGGAATCAACTCCTAAAGATCTGCTTGGTCTTCTCCTGTTTCCAGGCATCTAGAAGTTGCACATCTAGTACAAGCTCCTGTTTCTACTAATATAGCAGGACTACATTTTCCAAAGAGGAGACTGGATGAAAAACAAGAACACTTTTCTGAATCAGTAAGACTTAGCATCCATGAGGGCCACAACATACCAGTAAGCATCAGAGAACAACAGGGTGCAATCACAGCTTTCCTGAGGGCAACAAGTCAGAGCCCATCGCTGTCAGGGTTAAGTGGCTGCTAGGCAAGTAGCTGATATCCCCAGGAAGCTAGGATCTCATCATTCAGCTCTGTCAACAGTTGCTCTGCTGGACTGAGTTCAATTCCACAGACAGCAAGATCAGAAATATAAATGCCTGTGTCATGCTATGTGTATCCCTGAGCTATTATAAGAACACCACAAATCCCAGTTATCCTCTACCGAAAGAGAGAAAAGGCAATAAAGAAACAAATCAGCAATAAGCACATGCAAATCATTACAGAAATGACCACAGAAACTGGTCTGTGCAAAGAAGTCACAAATGTTTTTAAATAAGTTAGCCTGCTTAGAAAAGATGCCCACTTGCACTGGGGTACACAGAAACCAGGTGCTTTCAAAAAATTTATCCATCCCAAATGCTTTCACCTGGGGGACTGAATCATATCTTCAGTTCTATCATAAAAGTAACTTGGCATCGCATGCAAATATGCAGAATATAACCAGAATACTTTGCAATAAGAAAATATACTTGGAGAGGGATAGGGGGAAGCAGAAGTCTCCTCTAAGCCAAGGAAAATAAACAGGTAACAAACAAGAAAAATAAAAAAAATCCTAAAGACTAAAAGATTGTTATTGCCCCAGTGTTTCATTTGGTGATCACTGAAATCCTCAGGTACTGCAATTTGTCTCCTTTTAATACACTTTGCCACCCACGTGAACAAATTAACCTTAACCTAACTCAAGGTAACCACCAAAGAATGCAGCCTGTTTGGGATTATATGCAAAAAAAAAGACAGATGTAGAGAAACCAGCAGTACAGATTTATAGTTCCCATGTTGATTCTCAACAGATGATACTGAATTTTAGTGGACACACCATTGGTTTGTCAATACTAGCACTCATGAAAGTCCATGCAGAGGCTATGTGCAAGTCTTGACAGCATGAGCTAAAATGCTGTCTTGCCCTGTTTTAGCACCTTGGAAAATCAGATGTTTCCTGTATGACATTCTTTTAAATTATTACTTTGTTGGAGGATTAAGTTCATATTTTGTTTTCCTGTCACTGTCCTTCACCTCTAGTATTCTGACACTCTGAACGGTCAGGAGTCAGTGTGTAGCAATCCTCAAACTTGCCTGTCAAAATACTGAAAAAAAATTCCTTGTGTTTATCAGGTCCACTGAATATTTGCAATAATACTGCTTCCAAACTCAATGTTTGTGTTTATGAGGCTGTAGTGTTGACTAGAGATGCTCACTGCACAACCCCAGTGATGTTACATACTATGAAGTGGATGCAAAAGAAATCTAGCGCTTACGATAACCAAGTTTTTACTATGTAACTCAGGAACAGACATTCTTTTCTCTCACTATCTCCCGCTCTGAGACAGTTCATTAAAAAAGCATCAGAAATTGTGTACTCTTTTTGTGATGGATTTTGTGCTCACGAAAAGTGACAGATAGTGCTAGTAGCTGCTGTTTAGTCTCTTGGATGTTAGTCTGCCCAAGAAAAGATCCCAATTCCCAGTCCACAGGTTCATAAACTGTGCTGCAGCAAGCTGTGTTAAAGGGAAACACTGCAAGTGTTCATTGCCACAAAATACCATTTCCAACCTATTGGCATTGGTGTTTTTAATAAGTTCTTCTCCATCCCATTGGCCACAGGGTTTTAAATAGGTGTTTCTTATGGTGCACCATTCGACAAATCATAGACCACTAAACAGCTTGTTGTATGTTAACTGCCAACAGAGAAAGCACTGGTCAACAGTGACCTACCAATAAGCAATTCTTAAGGAAAATAAAATGCCTCTATTTCACTGGAATTGGAATTCTGACAGCTGTGCACCGGTGCCTCCATCTGAAACACTAGCCTCAGAAATAGGATTCACAGCTGAATTTCACAAGACATTTTATGGTAAGATGAAATAAATAGGATCATCCGAAATTCACATAGGAATAACAGATAGCAGAATACAACTTTGCCATTGTACATGGGTTCTTTCTTCTAACCAGCTGTGGAACATCTCAGGGGCACAGCTGGGAAATCCCAGACATTCTCCTTCTTTGACAAGACTTGCTAGTTGAAGAATATAAAACATAACCGTACAAATTCCAAAGAGAAAACTGCACCTTCTCCACTCTAAAACCACTTGCCCACACCTGGTCTGATTATTACCAATGCTGAGAAAGCAAAGAGAAACTATTTCACATGAACAAGTATACTTTCACATATACAAAAAGGGAGGTAGAGGACAGAAAGAGCACCTCGTTTTAGTTTCCCAAGCCTCTCTCACAGACTAGTTCATAATCATGATAGCATTAAGTATGCCTACAGCAAGTACAACATTCATTAAAGGTCAGACAAGTAGGAGAGCAGAAAGAGGGCAAAGGAAATATTTCAGTTTTTACTTAACCAAAAGTTCAATTTCAACAATCTTAACCAAAAGTTTAATTTCAACAATCAGTTTAGATCAACTAGCTCAGTCCATCCACTTGGAGCAGTGACAAGTGAAACAAAAGGCATAACTATTTGTTAAGTCAAAGAGAAAGAACAAAATTATCTAGGCAGGTGCTGCAAGGCACTTGTCCTCCTCCAGTGAAGGCTTATTTAGTCATGGCCATCAACATGACAAGGACAGACCGAAAACCTTTCTAACCTGCCTCAAAACACAGTAAATTCCTTGCTGCTCCCACCTCAATGACAGCAGCGCAGTTGTTGGAGGAGAGGTTATCTGGCAAGTCACTGCCCCTGCATGAGATAACCACACAGTGAGACCAGGTACATTTGACAGACCTAACCATCAACAACTGAGAGACACATATAAGCTTGTTTCCACCTAGTCTAAATCAGTAGTTCCTAATTCTGCCCAACTGGTTATCCTCATGGTGATGGACATACTTTCCAGCGACCATGGCAGAGAATTTGTCAAAATCACCTGAACAAGCTAAAGATTAGACGTGCATTGCCAACAACTACTCTGCTGGCTGACGTTCACACGCTGTATGACTTACATTAATTGGAGCAACGCTTTAATGGGATCTGGCCCTAAACTGCAGACTGGGCCACAAATATTCTTGCAAAATACTAAAATTTACTGCCTCCTGAAAAAGTCTATAAATTAAATCAGTTTATATTTATATGGCTCTTTTCAGGTAGAAGAGTGGTTGCATGGACCTGCCGAGTCATCAATTCCAATCATCTACCATTGTAAACACAGTGATATACAATCTTTCATATTAAGAGATTTTAGCTCAATTTAAAAGCAGTCTGGTGAGCCTTTTGCCCCTGCCACGTGCACACTGGGAAGCTGTTCCAGAAGTTCACTCCACTGCTATACCAATCTCTCTTTGATTTCCAGTCTAAATTGAATTCACAGTCATAGTCATTTTTTTTCTCTTTACTAGGTGTTTTCAGGTAACTTAAGTAGTTCATTTCTTTCCCTAGCATTTAATCCAATCTATTTGGAGACAGGTCTATTCTATCTCTAACCATATTTTTATTTAAAGTAAACTTTTAGTTTCCGATCATAAGTCTCCCTTCCATCTCTTTCCTCTCATTCTTGAATCTTCCTTGATCACAAAACAAGAACTGTGTGCATCCCTATCATTCTTCTACTGGCCAACGTGTAATTATATTGCTTATTAAATAGCAATATGGTTCACTGGAAAGAAAAGAAGCCGCAAGCTTGTGTATATATTGCAGTCTGCAATTGCAGGTGATTCTTGGTTATTTCTGACGATCCTTTGTTCCACCTGGCCTTTCCCATATATGCTTTGGTACAGGATTTAAAGCACTATCCTTCATCAGAGCTTTCCATGTAAAAAAAAAAAAAAAAAAAAAGGGATTCAATAGCACAAAATGCCTAGTGAATACCTTGAGCACTTTACTTTGGAGAAAAATCTACTTAGATAGACTTGGCTGAGACTTTTAGATAGAAAAGGAAGAAAGGGCTGTGCCTTTTTAGAAGAGGACACAATTTTTCTACTGTAGCATTTTCAAAAGTTTCCACTGAAATTCCCTGTATCTGGATGCTCTTGCTGAATCTTATCCCATAGCTGGGTCTCTGCACCAAGGAAACTGTGCTCACGTGGGCTCAGTTCCACACTATAGGACCACTGCAATGCTTTTAACTTGCACTATAAAAATGCAGCCAAGCCATGTAAGCATGTACATCTCTCTCAGCAACAAAAAGACATATCAGAACACAGGTAGTTGCAAATTAGGTCCTCAAAGGAACAGTTTGTGATCTCTTTATTGAAAAGCCACTGCTTTCTGACTTCTCAGGAACCCAGGTAGCCATCACAGGATTTGAATGTTAGCTATTCCTTTGAATGAGGAACACAAGAAACCCACCTAAGAAACTCTGAAATTTTCTGGCATGTATCAAAATTAGAGGGAAATGCAAAATGCTGGGTTTTTTTTCTTCTTGGCATATCCTTATCTTTAATTGAAGATACCCATGGAAGTACTCCTCATTTAGTGGTGGATGCCACAGCAAAATCAAAAATTGGTGCATCATGGAGACTTGGAGCTGAATCCTGTCTCCTTTGTAAAATCCAAAAGACACAGGTTTGCGAACCCATAAAGCTATAGCATAAAGTCAGGAAGATGGCCCTTGGTAAGTTTTCCAAGAAAAAACATAATTTTTCAATCTGAAAGGCTTTCCATAATCCTTTATATGGATTTATCCGGACTAACATGCCACAGTCCAAATAATACCTAAAACACAAGAAAAGCATACTTAATAGAAATCACACAGAATCAGAATCACAGAATCCCAGAATGGTTGAGGTTGGAAGGGACCTCTAGAGATCATCTAGTCCAATCCTCCTGCTCAAGTAGGGTCACCTAAAACACATGGCACAGGGTCGCAGTCAAGTCACTCCTTGGTACATCAAGATTTAAAATTATATTTATCTGGAACTATGGAGAGTGTAATTTCACAAATCTATGAGCTACATGTTACAGTGTAATTCTGTGTTTGCTGAACTAGGATCATTTTGATGATAACAGTGTCAGTGAAGAACAGGACTGAAGAGGAGCCCAAGCAGAACATAGAACACTCCCATTTAGACCTCACCCATAAGAGGAATCACAGAGACAGAAGGCATCTCAACAGGTCCCACTTCCTACAATGGAAGCAGCAGAAGGGTTTATTTGCTTGAACACTTTACAGTGAAAATAAACTGTTTTGGGAAAGATCACATGGCTAAAGAAGAAGTGAAGAAGAAGGTGCCAGAACAGGCCCCTGCGTCCAACTTTTTTTTTATTTTTTTTTAGGAAGGGACAGATCCTTCCTTCCTTGGATCTCCTTGAGCATACTCTACGGAATAAGTTGATGAGAGACCTGGCAATGGAGTGTAGAATGGGCCTGGCAGTGTCCTGCGGTACAACTTCCCCCAAGCTCTGTAGAGATGATGGAAGGAAAAGGATTTTATTAGAGACGTAGAGGGGACTGCTCAGATTGCATGCAGGTCTGAAAGCAATGGGAACCGGTCAAATTAAAAGGCAAGACTGAAAAAAATAAAGTTTGTTGCTGGTTTGTTGTTGAGACTCCCATTTAAAGGTTATTTCACTCAGCAGATCTAAGCATTCCTTCTTTAAAGGCTTACCTTGTCCTAGTGCACTGTTTTGTCCTTCAAAAAAAAAAAAAAAAAAAAAGAGACCATAGAGACCAGAAATCTTCACTTTTTTTTATTTTTTTTTTATGCTCTCTTCAAAGGAAAACAGAGGGCAGGCTCCGGCCAAGGTAGAGACAGAATAAAATCGAGTAGGCTATCCCTGGTGATTTGTCTAGTACCATGTTTTAACACTTCCACAAGAACTTCGCAGACATGCCAGGCATTTTTCCAAAGCTTAAAGTTAAGAAGCCTTTCCTAGTAACAAGTTTAGATCTCTGTTGCTTGCAATTAAATTGACTGCTTCTTGATTTACCTCAAAGAGAGCCAAAAGACAATTGTTCATTGCTTTATTTTTATGTGCTCTCTTTATGCACTAGAAGAGAGCTCATTTTTAGGTTGCCCGTCATTTTCTTAAAGATAGCATTCAGTATGATTTAGAGCTTACCATTCTTTTTGGTAAAAATGGGGGACACACCTAACGACTGTCTCCAATGTATGGACACCTACTTGATGTGCTCATTGGAAAGCCTAAACCACTAACTCAGTTGACAAATACAGTGAAATGATCATCTTTCCTGTCTAATGGAATACTGCTATAAATGCATTCCAGAATATTGTTTGCTGCCTTTGCTGCTGTAGCATCAGGTAGCTTTGTTGATTGTATTATGTATTGTAAAACATCAAAGAGAGCTTTCGCACTTTCCCACCAGTTTTGAAGCCGACTGAGATTCCCGCAGATCACACGTACATATCTGAAGTGAAATCAAATCACTGAATGCCTTCAGGTTAAAAAGAACACCCTCTCTTTGGTCTCTGACTATCGTTTTGCACCATTCATTACTTTGTAAAAGAAAAAATACACTGCAAAGGGAGCTAAACAAAATTTAGGGCAAGAACCGATGGTGTTTAAGCATTGTGACTGGAGGCATCTTCCAGCCAGAAGTCCCATAGCTAGCAATTACTGCAAGCTCATCCAAGGCTGCCTGTTTCTTGCTACTTGACAGCTTCAGTCCCAGTCAAACATGATCCTGGACTACCAGGCAATTTCGTCTAACCCAGTTTCCTATGTCTGCCATATGCTTATGCAATTCATGGAAGCAGATCCCAGTAAACATGTGTTCACCAATATGGAAATCTGTTCCTAAACACTGCATATCCTACCTGCTTGAATAGAAACCATAGCTTCCAAACACCCATGCTTGCAATTTAATTAGCTCCCTGCAATTTCATCTCCTTCTTCCTTACTTGAGGATTTGATTTAAAGAACAATTGGGGTGACTATGTGAAAGAGCAGGCAGTCACACCGGAGATGGGCTAGCTTCATTTATTCTGCTGAGAGCAGATAAATTTGTTGGGAATCTGTCAAGTGTTGAAAAATTGTCCACAACAGTTTTATCCTTACTCTCAAGAATGCATCACTCATTTGATTTCTAAAACTATCAAGTTTTTTTTCTAAAATCAATGATATTTTTTAAAAATATCAACAAGAAACACATTCTTTATTTAGAGATAAAAAACATAATACATGAATTTGAACCAAGTGGCATCAGCTTTCTGTGACAAGCTAGATTCAGTAATCTGAAGACTCAGGCCTGACTGGCCATCCATCAGAGCTAGATAAACTCCTGGAAAACAGCTCTGTCCTAAGTCCAGGCCAAAATTATATTACTCCAAAGAGAATTCAGCAATTGGATCCCCTCTGAGGGGGAGCACACGAATCCAGCACTCTCAGTCCCTCTCTTTCACCACAGCCAAAGAGGCAGGTTGCTCAGAAGGAAGGGCTATTACAGACCCATAGAAGAACTCTTCCCAGCTACTACCTTCCCTACGCCTACCTCCCAAAAAGGAAGGCTGCCAACAGCCAGAGCACACATCTACCAAGTCTTGGACCAGGATTCCAAGAGGCTGAGCAACATTCTTTGTCAAAATACAGTCTCTTCCTGCTGTACTCCTTCCAGCATCAACAATTTTTCAGGCACCTCTCCTAGTTACACTTCTGTAAGACTATTGACTTATATTGGGATAATGTGTCAAAAAGACAAAGGACTCACTCACCAACTTTTAGGGCAAACTTAACAGAGCCATCAGAACCTTTAAAAATTCATGTGGATAGACAGGTGATATAAAGGCAAAGCCTTTCAAGTGCTGTAGCTTTTCTGACAGGGAATTAATATGGAGTTGTTCACTCCTTGGCTATTCAGTTATTGTTTGTTGACAGTCTCCCATACAAAACCCAAGAAATTTGCCTGTGTGCTCCTAAGAAATCCATGGCAAAATAAGGGCAAACTCCAGTATCCCAAGGAAAGGCTCTAACTACGAGGCCATCTTTCAAAGAAACTCAACTGTATTCCATTTAACTCAAATATAGTATGAGGAAGATTCACTCCCTGAATCCTGTTTATAAATGAATAGCACTTGACCAGGATATTCTCTGCACATTGCACAAGGCATGTAAGCACAACTCAAGTGACAGCATTTCCACTTCCTGAAGCCTCTTGCCTTCACTGTAAAGAAAATACATTCACAGATAGAAGGCTTAATTTTTGAGGCCTGTTTTATCCTGATAAAAAAAAAGAGTCAGTTTGCAGGTGCTGTACATATTCCTCAAAATGAAAACATAAAACAAGGCTCAAATTCCAGTTTGTATGTACCGAGTGAAGTTGGGCACATTAGCATTTACCAGTTAAAAAAGGAAATGTCACAGTTTAGCAAAAATTTAGTGGCATGTCGTTAAACTCAAAATTTCCGTATGGTCTCTCAACCACAGATTTAACAATAAAGACAGGCAAGAAGCACCACAAGGCACTTAGACTCATTAACATGGTACACAGCATTTAAAATCCAGCATGTTTGTCTCAATGCACCACAAAAGTAAAACAAGGGAATCAACTGTGCAATAAGGTCAACTGAGACATGAAAACAGACCTGTCCCAAGGGGATGAACAGGTAACACGGGCTCAGTCCCCCAGATGCCATATTTGAGGGAAGTTTTTCCAACGTTCTTACTACAGACTTGGGCCCTCTTCTATGGCACATCTCTGAAAAGTAATAAAAGTGGAAGTCTACTTTTGTGTAGCCCAAAGGGATGCACAGAAGATCCACGATTTCAACATATGAGCTCCGTGTACCACAATTTGCAGCTTGCGAATGTATAGCACTGGTATATAGCAAAACTTACAGAGCTGGATCTGAAGGATAGGACACGAGATGTAGTCCTCACTGGTCTCTGCTATTGGATTTAAGTGCTTGTGTTTCATGTTGGGCTGTGCCTAAAGGCATGACAGGCTGCTGCCGAAGCTTCCAGACCATAAGGGATGGAGAGCAGGTCCCGCTCCACATGGGACAGATCCTGTCTCCACTGCACGTGTTTATAGAATGCAAGTTAGCATTTGACACTTGCTCAGCACTGCAGGCAATAGGAGAAGAGAACAAATGTCCAGTTCATTTTACTGATTTTAGGCCTTTCAGGTCACTTCAGCCCCATATTGGTTTTTGTTAAATTAAGACTGAATGGAGGGTACTTTATACACAGGAACTCATTGTCCAGACTACTGCCCTGCAGAAGAGACTCTTAGCCATGGGAAGTGTAATTATCTTCACAACATATCCTGTAACAGGATTTCCTGAGGCATTACCACAGGTCAAAGTGGCTAACAGTAATACGTACAGCTAATACAGCGCTCCAAAACAGAAGCATGCCTTAGACTATCCAGAGCCATCAGTTTCAGGTTATTCTTATAGTCAGGAAATAACCACATAGAAGAGTTAAGTCATTTCAGCACTGTTTTAGCAGGAAGAGCATGAAATCCTTAGTTCACAGCAGATGCAGAATGTCAAATGATGATTTTATCCATAATTCTTCTAACAGAAGGGGTTTTACTGTTGCTGCTTAATATGTATGGTTGTCTCCAAACATCTTTTGTCTCCAAACTATTTCAGCCCTGATTAGCTTGCTTCCTTTAAGCTGATAACAGAAAGAACCAGATTTTCCCACTACTTATAACTAGGAGGTAGATCTGAGATTTATAGGGTGTAAAAAAAAAAAAAAAAAAAAAAAAAAAAAAAAAAAAAGAGAGAGAGAGAGAGAAAGAAAGCATGCAGAAAAAAAAAATAAAAAAGATCCTACCTCTGTGAATGCAATCTTTAGCATCAACAAGGCCTCAGGCAGAGTCATTTATAACCCCAGTCATGCCTGATCACTGATTGCTCCCAAGTTACGTGGCATACAGTGCACTTGATAACAAATTATCTCCCTCTGTCTCCTTGCCAGAAGAAAGATGTCACTAAATCAGTGTACAGTACATTTACCCTGGCAAACACAATATTTGTGCCCTTAATAAATGTAGCTTCTTTGCCCAAGTTTTGAATGGCTCTGAAACAGTTCTGCCATCCATTCAGCTGAATTAAAAAAAAAATCAGTAGCAAGCTAGAATTACATAACGAACAACAGACATGTCTATAGGAATTACATGATTAGATTTGACTTTTTCAGTGACTGACGTATGGATAGAGTAGCATGCATTCCCAAAAGGTACAAACAGACTGCACTGCCAAGCGTGAGTCTGATCAGAACCAGCCTGTTCAGTGACTGAACATTAACTCAATACATGTATAGGTTCATCTAAGACTGACTCTCATGTACTAGAAAAAGCAGGCATGACTGTTTCCCTAGTTGACTGAATTAATTTCTCTTTGAAGTGTAAGTGTATGAGAGAAAACAAGATGTGCTTATTATATACACTGACACCATAATGTCCATAGGTACATAGACCAGTTTTTTTGGTTTGGGGCAGGTTCATGCTTGATCCATCTGTATCAGGCTGTGCTGCTTTTTCAGTCTGAAGACTTAACCTTTCCCCTTCCAACCTTGCAAAAAAACCCACATAAACAAAAAGCAAAACAGAGCAGATCATACAAGACCACAAATCTTTGTCTTCATCTACTGTTAAAAGTTGCAAGCAGAAAGCAGTAACTCAGGAGGATGAATGAAAGGGCTTTACAAAGAAAGCTTAAAATGGTGTTCCTACATTATTCACCTTCAGATGTCCACAGTGTGAAGGATAACTTGCTCGTGGTAACATCTGCTGTCTATCTTGGTGGTGAAACAAATAAGCGTACAAATGCATAAACGCTAAGGCTGGTTAGGGAGGGAAAGTAGGTCCTTCCTTCATCAAGATGTCTTAAAGGGAAAAGAAAATGACCTTCACATGAAAGAGGAACTGTTCGATAATTTTATTCAGTTTTCTAAAGGGCAGTTAAGGTCTGTATGCCAAGCCAACTTTTCAATCTTTGCTTTTGCCCTGGACAGGGCAATTCAGCAAGATTTTGTGTTCCCACATATTAATCAAATCTACGGTGTATCGCACTTTCTTACGTTTTGATATCCTGGGAATGGACTTCCTAAACCTTGGCAGCTATGGATATCACCATTTGAACCCTGTGAAGGCTGCCAAATTCATCTTGTGAAGAGTTCACTGCTCACATCTGCCATTCGCCCTTTAGTGCCCTAATTATATGGGCAGACCTTATTCACTTAAGCAAAAGTAAATGTTGGCTGACACTGATATATTGGTCTCTCAACTCTTGCATCTGAGGTGAGGCTGCGGCATTACAATGGTTTGAGTGAGAATATAATCTTTGGCAAAGGCAAAAGCTAGAAATCTATAATCTACATTGACACCTCAAATTGTCCCAAAGAGAACAAAATCTGAAGCACTATTTAGTGATATTGATAGGAGAGTACACTCCAGTCTACAGGTCAGACTAAGTGCTGCCCATAAAGGGTCCCGTTGCAATAATGCAATCAAATCATTAGTTTGAATGGATTGACTTCCCACTACTGCACAGATGTTTCTGTTATTGAAGAATACAGGAGGAAGCATAGGCTATCTTGTGTTTGTAATGGCTTTTAAAAGTCCGGAGATAAATGACAAAGCAGATGCTTTTACTGAGGAAAGATTCACAGTCTGTACAATACTGGGAGTCGGGAACAGAATGAATGATCAAGTAAATAAAGCAAACTCCTCAACAGCAAGAGCTTCTAGAAACACTCTTTCCAAGGGAACAGAAAAGACATCTTTGAAATTATAGAAGTGAAAGTCCTTTAAACTACGAAGGCTCTGAACAAGAAAAATTCTGCACTGGTTGCTTTCTAGAAGTTACAAACATGACCTCAA
Source organism: Microcambeva ribeirae (assembly GCA_035222435.1). Taxonomy (NCBI): domain Eukaryota; kingdom Metazoa; phylum Chordata; class Actinopteri; order Siluriformes; family Trichomycteridae; genus Microcambeva; species Microcambeva ribeirae. Next base: position 781 of record JAYECN010049649.1, on the reverse strand, counting down.
AGTTGAAATTCTAGATATCTTTCACAAAAAGTACTGCCTCTGCCAGAGTATACTTGGACTGACAGTATACAACCTGCCTACTTTGCATCCTTCATTGAATGTTAGATTTCTTCATTTCTACCATTATCTAGAGGCAGATCAGCTTCCACAAACCCAGCAGCATAAGGCTACCTACCAGGTCATAACACAAAGAAAACAACATTAAGACAATACAGCTTTCTTCTTAAGACACTACAGTTTTCTTTTGGAATTATTGACTCCGAACTATGAGGGTGGACAGGCCCTTATCATCTCTGCTCAAAGAGATAGATACGCAGGCAACTGCAGGCCAGTGAGCCTCACCTCTATCCCTGGAAAGGTGCTGAAACTGCTCATCCTGGCTGTTGTCTCCAAACATGTGGATGATAAGAAGGTGCTCAGGAGTAGTCAACATGGATTCACCAAGGGGAAATCATGCTTGACTAACCTGATCTCCTTCTATGATGGAATGACCATCTGGATAGATGAGGGGAGGGTGGCGGATATCATCTATGTGGACTTCAGCAAGGCTTTTGACACCTCCCCTCACAAGATCCTCCTGGGAAAGCTCGGGAAGTGTGGGTTAGATGAGTGGGCACTTAGGTGGATTAGGAATTGGCTGGATGGCAGAGCCCAGAGGGTGGTGATCAGCGGTGCAGAGTGGAGTTGGAGGCCTGTGGTTAGTGGTGTCCCCCAGGGGTCAGTCCTCGGCCCAGTCCTGTTCAATTTATTCATCAATGACCTGGATGAAGGCACAGAGTGC
>JAYECN010049540.1:0-28642 GCA_035222435.1 Microcambeva ribeirae | reverse complement strand
CCCTGGGGGACACCGCTAACCACAGGCCTCCAACTCGACTCCGCGCCACTGATCACCACCCTCTGAGCCCTGCCATCTAGCCAGTTCCTAATCCACCTCACTGTCCACCCATCTATCCCACACTTGCGGAGCTTGCCCAGAAGGATGCCGTGAGGGACGGTGTCCAAAGCCTTGCTGAAGTCAAGGTAGATGACATCCACCGCTCTCCCCTCATCCATCCAGCTGGTCATTCCGTCACAGAAGGCGATCAGGTTAGTCAAGCAGGATTTCCCCTTGGTGAATCCATGCTCACTACTCCTGAGCACCTTCTTGTCCTCCACATGCCTGGAGACAACTGCCAGGAGGAGCTGTTCCACCACTTTTCCAGGGATGGAGGTGAGGCTCACTGGCCTGCAGTTGCCTGGGTCCTCCCTCTTGCCTTTTTTGAAGACTGGCGTGACAGATGCTTGCACATAAAAGAAAATTGTAAATCCTAACCTACAAATTAATATGTTAATGGGCAAGAGAAACAGTCCACTGACCGGAGATTTTAACAGTACCTCATAAAATCTGTTATATTCCTTTTCTTTTTAGATTTTTACCTTTTGAAGAAAAGATTACATGAAGAAGAAAGGACCAAGGTTTTCTCTGAATGTCAGAGTGAGGTCAATGTATTTTTATCAGTGCCTCTGCAATGATTCATCTAGCTTCTGGCTTGTTGCATTCATGCTCATTACTTGCTACCAGAGGTGTTGCTTCTTCCTTGTATTTATTTTGCTGTTAAACCAAAAGACATTACCAAAATGCCTAGTTCCTTCATTTTTCCGATTCCATTCTGTTAATGAAGGATGATGATACATATTACTGATTTCATTAAGTCTAATTCCTAAATATTCTTAATTTAACATAGAGTTATGCTTATATTGATTAACTATCTACAGAAAAAACACTCATTCATTAGTAATGATCCAATTTTGAGTCAAAATTTCAAAGTCACTTTTTAAATGATGGTCTTATATTCTTTTTGTACTGCATCCATCCATTCTATAAAACTCATGCAAACAAAAAGACTGCTCTCCTGTCCCATCTTCTAGTTTGTTAGATTAATAAGCCTTTACAAAATGGAAATGATCTGCTAAGGAATATTCTTTCAATGAAACAAACCCTTTCAGCAACAACTTTAAAAAAATATGAAAGATCTGTGGATAACTGTGTGTGTGTGTGTGTGTTTGTGTCAGATTGCAACTATCATTTAAGAGCAACTCTCAAAATTATTATGGTTAAAAATGGCTCCATGATGAAAGCAAAAGACTGGAGTATTTCCCCATAGCCATGGATAAAAAAAGAACATTATTCAAACATCATAATTATAGATGTTACTAAAAATATACATTTAAAATATCTCATACCATTAAACTATTCAGAGTGATGCATGAAAAGGTAAAACACAAGCAAAATAAAAGCTAATAATATTTCCTGTATAGTGGCAGACCTCTACAAGAAATTAAACCTTTTTTAGGTCTTCCAAGAAGCCCCTTCCCTGGACAACAGATGTACTGGAATTTAGGAACCATCCAGACAGAGGCTCAGAAAATCATTCCTGTTGGCTCCAAGAATTGTCCTGACACATAATGCAATGAAACAAACACACTGCCTGCAGGATTTAGAACTAGCATCACCGACAATCACGCCTCCCATAATTTGCTTTTGGCAAGGACAGTCTGCAAAAATGATTCGACTGGCAGCAAACTAAATGATGTCAGCTCTGATACTTGTTTATTTTACCTCCTGCTCACAGATAAGAGCCAAAATAAAAGAAAGTACCGCACAAAGGGAAATATGTGGGGTCATGTTCTCTAAGTTTAATAGCAGTCCTCACTGAGACAAAACACAAGGTCAGAATGTCTTGGATGGAAATCTGTGAATATGGGTTGAGAAGATCAGACATTGATTGCGGAAATGAAGTAGAACTTTTTATATACTTTAAGCTATATTTTAAAGCATCTCTTGATTCTGTAGGTTTTCTATCACCACATTTGCATGTGTGTAGCCAAAAAAAAACAAAATAAAAATCATATTGGTGGCTTGCCACACTGGCATAATTACATGCTCCATGTGGGCAGTGAAAACATAAGATTTAGTCATTAGTCCTGAGGCAAGGAATACAATTCACAGACTTGCAGAATTCCAGATTCACAGAACAGTGACCACTGCGCTGGTCAGGAGTAGGGCATGGCCAGACAAGAGTATTGACCAGTCCTGTTTACCCCTTTTCATTCTCATATCCCCCTATTTTCTCCCATTTGTTCTTTCCCACATCACACATATGCCTCATTATTTTCTACTTTTCATTCTGCCCCTCAGCATCCCATAAGTCTTGAAAAATCCCAAAATACACTTCCCCTGGGCAAAGTGTCCCCTACACATTACCTAGGTATTAAAACTGCCCATTACATGGGCAGTAAACACCTGAAGACAGAACAGGGGACCTGTCCCCCTTGACTCACCTTTCTGGGTTTCATACCTAGAGCATTTGGGCTCCCTCTCTCACTTGCTATTGCTCTGTGTGCTCCTTCATGCTTCTGGAGATGAGCTGTTTGTCACATAATCTAACAGATATGTGTTTACTCTTCCACAATACAAGTTTTCCTCAGTGTATTTCCACGGCAGCCCATTAGACTTATCAGACTATCTGCCAAGAAACAACATTGCTGGCACGCAAAGGAGTATGAGTCACTATGCTAGGCAAGCTTTGAATAAGTACAATACCCAGCACATGTATATATGAATATGGTATATTCTTTTGTCGAAATATCAGATCTAAAGCTGTACTTAAAAAGCAAGACAATCTTGTCACACAAAGAAGGAAAGATAAAGATACATGGAAGAAAGCTCAGTAGTTTCTCTGCTGTTTTGTCAGGTGACATTGGATTTAAGTTAACTTTGTGCAATAGAAATGTACGTTTCATGGTTGGTCAGCCACAAATTAGCAGAAGTATTACATCATATTTATTTGCTTTACCCTTCTCTCATATTTTTGCTTTTATTATTAGGAAAGAGAGATTATTATTCAGTCAAATGAAACATGGGCTCCCAGAATGGCACTTACATAGGCTCTGACCCCCAGGTTGACCTGAATTGCTATGGATTTAGAATAGCAGTATGTACGCAGAAGCACAAGTAAATGCTATGATAGCCATCCCTCTATTGAATAAGCTTTGTTACCAGATGGGATGCCTTATTGTTCAGGATTTAATTACATGGCCCTAATTGATAAAATATCCTGTACAGAGAAGAACAGAAAATAGAGCTAGAAAGGACCTGAAGAGGTTATATAGTGCAATACCACGCAGGATCAACTATCCTTAGCCCTACCAAGAGTATATTCATCTAATCTGTCCTTACTCAGAGAAGGATATTTTTATACCCTATTAGAGCATCTATTCTGATACTTACTGCAATAGTTTTTCTTTAATATCTAATGTAAATCTAATCTTCCTTGCTGTAGCTTAAGCCTCTTATTTCTTGTTCTATCCTGAATAGGATAGAATAGAAAGAGTAGCTTTTTCTTATTTTTCTTTTCTTGTTTTTCATATACCTGAAGGCCATTATACAATCTTCTCTAATCTGCTTTTCCTCCACTAGAATATCTCCTTCAGTCTTTCTTCAGAGGCTACATTTTCTTGGTTGTATTGTCTTGGTTGTTCTTCTCTGGATTCTTCCCAAATTGTTCCAGTTTCTGATGCGTAAGGACTCTGACGCTTAAGGACTGAGTGCAGTTCTCCAGATGAGATTTTGCCAGTGATGAGTAGAATAGAAGGAATATTTTGTGCTGCCTTGTATTTGTAAAACTAGATTGAAATCATGACTTTTCTCACAATATGGGTGTGACATTCTTTTCCTCTCGTCTTGTTTGTAAATTCTAGGCCCTTTTCTGAAGAACTGAGGCTGGGTTAGTGGCTCCCAATATTATAATTTGGCTGTCTTTTGTTCTTACTGAGTTATAACCTATTTGTTTTGTATTGTTTCTTTATTTTGTTGAGATTATTTAAAATTTTGATCCTCAAATTCTATTTTTTTTATCTCCTGCAATACTGATATTCACAGGTTTTTAAGGACCCACAGTAAGAACTCGCAGTCTACTCTCTAATAGTCCACCAAAGCCCATGCACAACAATATCTATCTCCCTGGAAAAGTTTTCGACATTCATTGGTTGATTAAAAACTGTTCAAATAAGGATAGTTTCTAGCTATATCACACAAAGCAATTTAATGTAGTATTTCATTTCTGGACATTGAGATCAACAAATAAACAGACCTCCTCTATCAAACCATGTGCTTGAAACCTTTCTGTTCCAAGAATTGAAGGTAAGACTATAAATGTAACAGGTGTATGTTCAAGAATAAGCAATACTTGCTTTCATAAGGAAATACTACAGTATTATGAATGAACACACAATCAAAAGTAAATATACAAGTATGTTTGCAGATCTTTCAATTGTACTCAGATGCAATACCTCAGAATTCACTCACTTGACTATGAGCTCTTTTATGAGTATGAACAAGCAATAGATTTTAAAAAATATTTTCTAAAAGAGTATGCCAAACTTTCAAAGGAAATAATAAACTTTTTTTTTTTTTAATCATATGGAGTATAGATATGCAAGAGGTCCCATTATTTTTGTTTTTCATATTTGGGCTATTCCTATTGGGAAGGCTGGGTATTTGGTTTGGTTTGGCTTTTTGTTGTTTACTTGTTTTTTTTTTATTTATTTTGTTTTGTTATTAACAGACATAAATTTGAAGTATTTTCCCAGCTCTAATGATAGCTCACAGCTGTCAATGAAGGATCTACCAGCTGTAAATCAGACTACAGAATGAATGATTTCCTACCGTGATGAGGTCTGAAAGTGTGTCTTAAAGGCGAGATTGTAAACATATGGCTAAATGTTGCATATACTGAGGTCAAACCTTACTTAAGACCCTACATCACTGCTAAAAGAGAGAGAGAGGCTGCTTGAGGAATATGCATGAGAGACTATGTATGAATGTTTTCATGAGATTTTAATTTTGGTATTTCTGGGATTAGAATTGGAATTAGCTTAGTAGTTTATTAAAAAAAAAAAAAATTGCATCTGCATGTGAAATGTGAATATTTGGTGTATTGTCCAGTGTACTTCAGACAGCTGAACAAAGGGGCTGGTTCTCCACTTCCTGAAAACAAATGTATCATTTGTATGCCCTTTTCTGTAAAAGGAATGAAAGACTTCTTGATATTCCCAATAAACAATCATCTAGAAGAATAAGGGATAATAAACTGAATCTCAAAGCAATCCTTTTCAAAAGACTTCTTTTTTGTCAGGTCTCACAGAAAATATCTTTTTTTTTTCATAAAACTTTTGTTCCTTCTCCCTTCTTGGTTCATTCGAAAATCTGAAAAACACATTTAATACATTACAGTTTTAATAGCAGGACAGTGCAAATAGATGGCTTGGGATCAGGTTCAGAATAACTATTTCAGGTTCCTCAGAAAAAAAGGTGACCAGTGTTCACTTTTTTAAAGGGTAGTAGAAGGGTAGAGGTAGATCCCACAGTTTCAGTTAAGCCGGGTGACTGAAATACCTTTGAAGTGAGAAAGCTACTTGTAGATTCTCCCATGTTCCAAAGATGTTCCAATCCACATTTCTGACCTCCCAGAGTGCCTAAATGCCCTGCAGTCTACATGCTATTGAAATTGGGTTATCAATCAAACAAGAATATTAGCATTAAAAAGGACATAAAAAGAAGGAATTTGATTGTGTAGTCCAATGAATATCTGAGAGATGTGCAAGAATTTGACACCCTCCCTATCCTGCTCCAGTAATAATTCCAGGAACTTCTCCATAATACAACAAGGCCTGGAAAGAGAGGTACCTCTTTTGCCTCCTCCGCCTGAAGAATCTTGCTTACTTTCTTTAGTCCTGTGAGTTTTGCAACCCCTCCCATACAGCAGCTTCAACAGGGATGGTCTCCAAATTTGTCAAACCTTTAACTTGATGATTAGGTCATTCTCCTGGGAGGTAAGATATATTGGTGATATATTTCCCTAGGGAGGCCTAGAGTGCAAGTCTTCCCTTAAATAATGCTATGGTATTTAGTAAGGTAGGAGCCACTGTCACCTCCTTTTCCAAGAATGAGTTTTTCCTCGCTTAAAAGCATCTGAAAGCAGGAGGAGAAGTGATGTGTAAATTCCTGTCTCACATAAGCACAAATCTCAGTTCCAAGGAGACAATAAAATCCAAGGAGAAGCATAAATTTTGGAAGCACATCTCAGCATTTCTCACTGCCTTGTTTATGCATTACCTCTGATCAGCTTGTGTTTGCTCATGAATCTCAAACTTAAATATGAGGCTTCATAACTTGGCTTTCTATGTAATATACCGGAAATGTAAGTCTGTGAACTTCTCCTGTGGTTATCCAGTCATCTTTGTGACTAAGGAAAGGTGATGCTTAGTCTGTGTCTCATGGATCTGCGCATATATAAATACACACTACACAATCATGGCAGCTATATATCTTGCTCTTTCAAATAAAAAGTAGTTTAAAAATCTAGTTAAATTGGTGAAGTGACTCAATAGAAATAAAGCAGTATTAACCACTAAATTATCTGAATCAGAACAAACTTATGTAACACCCTCAAACATTGAATTTAAGTTAGTCCTTAAAACCAGCCTTAATCTTACTTCCTTGTTTCCTGCAACAATTGTTACCGTCTCTCTCCTAAATCAAAGCTGGAGTTAGGGAAGCCAGCAGGGAATTGCTGAGGGATCAAAAAGCTGACAATGACAGTAAATACACCTTAAGATTTCTCTGAGACAATCTAACACTACAACAACATAATCTGAAACTATCATATGTAGACACACATAAAATGTGTTCTTAAATGACACTAGGGAGAAACAACAAAAAAATCAAAAAGGATAGGGCAAAAATGTCTTAGAGTCTTTTATAGCGCAGAATCACAGAATGATTGAGGTTGGAGAGGTCAAGTCCAACCCTCATGCAGAAGCAGGGACACCTAGAGCACCTTGCACAGGATCGTGTACAGGTGGGTTTGGAAGATCTCCAGGGAAGGAGACTCCACAATTTCTTGGGGCAACCAGTTCCTGCACTATGTCATCATCACAGTCAGGAAGTTTTTCTTCATGTTAGACAGAACTTGACATCGTCTTGACACTCTCCCTTAAGGTATTTATACACAGAGATAAGATCATCTCTCAGTTTCAGATGAAGATGCAAATCTGTACAAATAAATTTGAAAAATAATTCATGTAATATTTGTACTCTTTATGGGACTTTGAATTTAAACAATATGGAGAAGATGTTGTTCTTGGTATGACAATGTACCCATGAGAAATAACTTTCTCAAACTTAGTTCTGAAAGGTAGTGAGAACTTCAATGAAGAACTGATCATAGACGCTAGCCTTAAATCTGATAAGCTGATTTAATTTACTGGAGAAATAAATACAAGGCTAAAACTAAAGGTCTTTTTTGAAGGAAGGAATCCGTATGTAAGCTATGAGTTGATGTTATGAATCTTTAAGAATTTAAGATCTGACTTTAGTTTCATCTTTCCTTTGTCTAGGAATCAGAGGTTTCTGTCCCTTCTCTCTTCACCTATTCACAGACGTTGGAGGTGAATTTACCTGTGCCTTTTAAGCTTCTAATTTTCTTCATTCTAACCTGGATCTGTGAAATGATCTGATTTAAAAAAGGTCATTCTGCTGTTGTTAGAAGAATCACAGAAGTCAGCTGGGGTCAGGTTCCTCAGAGGCATAACTATAAAAAGGTATCTGGAATTTCTTTTAAGCTGAATGCAAAACTTCATGAGGCATGCAACCCACTTTAAGAAGGAAAATGCATTGAAGCTGCTTCCTAAAGCATAAAGTTTATTTGTATTTGTTTAGCATGTTAGAAATAAATGAAAGCATAAAAGAATTAAGGAAAAAAAAATTGGATTAATGAAGAAAGTTGAGTTTTATCTTCCAAACCACAAGGAACCACAAAATATTCAAAATATTCAAAATATTTAATATACAAAACAAAAGAAAAAGGACATAGAGTTGGTCCTACATGGAGAATGGGAAAGATAATCAAAGTATGATGCCCAAGCAAAAGAATATTTTGCCTTGTATTTTTCAGCAAAAACAGAGTTGTGAAGTAGGTAGAGAGGCGGAAGGCTGAGCACAAGGTTTGTGAACAGTGCAGAGCTAAATTCCAGTCAGAACTCCGTGAGATGAGCCCAACTTTAGCTGAAATTGATCTCAACATGTGCTTAAGAAGAAGGGGGAAATGAGGCCACTGTGGCTAATTAAGACATATGAAGCAATAAGATCAATAAGCATGAAATATTCACATGCCAAAGACTTCTCATTAGGGAAAGGATACAGGGCAACCACTACAAAGACAGAAGCATTTGTAGGGGCAATTGGAGTAAAAAAAAAAAAAAGTTTTTATCATTTAAACTTTTAAAAGGAAATCTTTTAAATCTTTTAAGATCTGTTAAAGGAACACTAACAAGCTACTGTTTCACAGCTCTAAATGTGCAAGTGAAGATTAGTATCCTCTGTGACAATTGCTTACGGCTTATCTTTCTATTTGTTGCAAGTTCATAAAATAGTTTCTGGTACATTTCTAAATTGCTTCCATTGGCCCATTAGTTAGTTTTTAAATATTTTAGTGTTTACATGTGTTATCTGAGCATGTTTCTACTGTAGGGCACAGAAGAAGTTGAAGTTCATAACCTGCTTTCTATACTAGAACTCTTGTATGTACTTGAGCATACACAGTACCTGATTTATAACTTATAGAAAACTCTCTGACCAAGCAGGAATTTGTCTAGAGAATTTCAGCTAGATATTTCTACAACTATGCCACTAAATGTAACTCATGTTGTTATTCCGGGAGAACCCTTCTAATTAGAAGCATATTCTATTTTTCATCCTAAATATGTTAACTTCTGAAAAAACACATTGTTGATATGTATTAATATATCACATTATACCATCACTGAGTGAACCCCATGGCAAAATTTTGCTCTTTTAGATTATTATTGTGTTCAAGTTGCAATTCCCTAACGCAAATATTAGCAATTCATTAGCTAAGTTCATTAACTGTCCTCTTGACAGATCAAAAACAAATAAGGGTAAGTATTGATTCACAAAATGCGCAGCTAAATTTTAGAAATCCTTGCCCTAGGAGGCTGGGCATATTCAAAAATATAGCAAGTCAAAAGGACAGTGCAATTATGGAAAAAAAAATCCAACAAGACTATTGAATACAAATATACCTATTCTAGTTCAAGAAGCCCTAGAAGTTGGGAGGTTATAGGTGCAAAATTTCATTATGCACTTGGCATATTTCTTATATTCTTCCTGGCATGTGCTTCAGGCAATTGAGAAAGATTGCCACACTTGATGGACCTTTAATTTGACTCAGCGTGGTTTTCACATTATCTTTTCTTTCCTCTGTATAGACCTAGCTATGACATTCAGCTCCTTTTTACATGCTTCTTTCAAAAGACCATCAAAAATGTATTTCTTATGGCTCTTTCAATTGAGCCATTAGCAATTTCCTCCATTTTCATAACCTACATTATGTTGTACACATTCTTGGTCATGAACCTCTAGAGTAGAGCTGCCTTCCCAAAGATTAATGCATGTGCATCTTGCTAGAGTAACATGCTGTAGTTTGTGTGTCATTTGCCCCCCTTTTTGGCTTCCTGCTTTACTGCATGCAGCTCCGGCTGTTTGCCAGCAACATGGAGCAGCTCTGTCATCACCCCAGAGTCCAACTGCATGGGCGTCTACCAGCTGAGGCAGGTGATGAATCTGTGTTAGCTGCAGCTGAAGAGATTTTGTTTGAAGAGATCAAACAAAATCAGAATGCCATTGTAAAACAATTTATTAGTGATAAGATCTGCTTTCACTCACGCAGGTCATTTTATTTGCTTACCTGAGGTACCTGGATATAAAAAAGTATTTCATTCTTGCTCACATTTTGTGACCTAGTTTCCTCATGTGTGCTCTATAAGATAATATACCATAAAAGACAAGCACAGGGTCCAAGTTCCACACATCTGAGAGGTATTTCAAACCACAGAAAGAGTTTTTACACTGAGAAGGGCAGACATAATATTAACACAGACAAGATTTGTCAAGCTGCAGATGAATAGAATGGAAGCGCATAAAAATGCATAAAAATACACTTTAGATATGAGAAAAGGTCAGGAAAATGGAAAGAAAGAGACGGATAACATTTCTCTTTAGCTATTGTTAAACCTACATGTAGTACCTTTGCCTAGTTAAAAGATTCATATAAAATATATTTTCTAACTTCATATTTTATATCAGGAATCTAAAAACATTTAAAAGTAAGTACACACACATATATAGTCCATATTGCCTTTTTTCTTCTTTTTTTTTTAATGCAATGGGCATAATTCATTGCCATCTGCCTCTCAGTGTTACCTTTAAATCATTGTGCTAATGACACACTTTGAGGAAGCATGTTCTGAAACAACACATTGCAACGGGTGCAGAATGGATTATTATTTCTCCTGGATTTCATACGAACAGCAGCTGTTTCTTGATATGAAAATTTGCATGGCTAAGCACAAAGCACTGCATTACTGCTAAGCCAGACAGGAATCCTACTAAACTAATGAATAAAAGTTTTCATATACCTTGGAAGTATTTCTAATATTTCCCCAGATGTTCATATTTCAACTATTTTATCTTCCTTGTGTTTCATTTTTAATAATGAATTTTTCATCTTTAAGGCATTTGGCAGATTATTTGTCTAACTTTAAGCAAAATATTGAAGTTATTTACCATTTTCCCCATCTGTTTATAGTAAAAATAATCTCATGATGCAAGACAATTAAGAAAACCCCTCAGATATGTGGATACCTAGAGAGCTTTAATTCTCTAAGGTACTTTCTTTTGGTTACAGCTGCATTTTTATATGCACTCATCTGAACTTTATGTTCTAGTAACTTAATTCATTGTTAAATAAAAGACAAGAAAAGACAGAAAAAAAAAACAAATTGCAAATTTTTATCTTGATACTAGAAAAGTCAGTAAATTAATAGGAAGTAGGAAAATGTAATAAGCTATCAAAACAGCTTTAGTTTCACATGTATTAGCAACACAAAGCTGAAGAATAAGTTACCAACTATGAATATCCATATACATCATTTTACATTACAAAGACTTAATACATTTAAAATGATTGCAGTCTGATAATTCAATCTATTCATAATAAGGCATGTTATTTTATCTAAAATGTCAATTATAAATGACTGAAGTAGTAGATTTTGTATGTATTTAAATAACAGAATAAATCTACCATAAACAAATATGTCTAATGCCAATTAGCTAATTGGCTAATCAGCCGCAGCTAGCTAATTTCAAAAAATGAGTAGTAGCCAAGTGAAAAAGTGATTGCAGTTCACCAGGCATACAACCCCCCTGTGTTTGCTGGGCACTCACTCAAGGCTCATGCTAGGACAAAACTTCTTCTCTCTGACCTTCAAACAATTCTGAGATGCCTAAGCTTGGAGCACAAGTTCTTTGAGGTCCTTCTGCAGTCAGTGAAGGTTTCCAGACAAGCCTGTCTAAGATTTTGGCTCTCTGGAGGCTTCATTGTCTCTCTCTCTCTCTCTCCTCTGACCCAAAGATGATGCTCCTGACTTGAGTGTCGCAGTTCAGTCTTTAAATTATTGCAGATAAATCTGACCCATTCTGCCACTGATAATATAACACATGCCAAGAAAAGATCAGCTATTAAATAGGATGTGGCAACTGTGTTCAGTCCCTAACAGTACATGTCATACATAATTCTGCTATACATCCACAGCAGTACTGCAAGTATCTTGCACTCTGTGTGGAGCCAGTAATTTTGCTGACTCACTCACTCACCTGATCTCTCCCTATTTCAGCCTTCACTTGCTGCTTCTCTGGTAGCATCACTCCTTACAAATCTGGGACCGTCCTAATGATGAGCCAGTTTTTGTATTGCATTCAATTTTTGCCCAGAAGGAGTATTTCATGGCTAATCCTCTTACATGGTCCAAACATCATCCTCATTCGTACTCCACTTCAGGTACAGCCAGGTGCCTAAGTGACCTTCAGGGACAGGCAGGATTTCCAGGGTTTGCCTGTTGAGTCTGACCCATCAGCTTGTGGAGCTAGTTCATATCAAATATGGCTAGCATGTGAATGAGATGGTTAAAATATTCTTCATGGCTTAGGCTCTCAGAGAGAACTGTAATTCAGCATCAGCTTTTTACCTGATATCATTCTTGTGTCCAACTACTTGCCTTACTAAGGATGTAATCCAGGTTGGCTAGAGTTTGGCAATCACTGGGTCCTCTAAAAATGCTAATGGACTGTTTCACCAGAAGCACAGCTCTCCTCTGAAGAATTTCTAATGATCAGACATTGAAAAATTGTCTGAATTTAGCTATCAGCCATTTTTTGATGACTTCCTTGCATCATGGCTAAGAATAAAATATGAGGCACAGAGACATTTTCTGGAAGGTGTCACTGATTTAAAGGGTCTTTAATTAACAGACAGTTACAAACCGCAGTGTAAACTGAAGGATGTCCAGTTCAGTCTTCTCCCATGCTAAGCAGATGCAACAAAAAAACACTTTCCTATATTGTCAGCTGAAAAAATTAAGATGTCATCTCCCAAAGAACTTCACCAAATAACAGAACCAGAACAGAGATGAGCTTTACTCTGTGACGTGCAGCTGCTGGCAAAGCGAATACACACCAAGAGGGGAAAAAAAAAAAGAAAAAAAGAGAGAGAAAGAAAAGCAGGTTCTACACCTAGTCCCAAGAAAAAGAGAGCTTTGTGGGTGCAAAACTGACTGAGAAGATGATTGGAGGAAACTAAAGCAAGGTGGTTGTTTCTCCTGTGCTCAGGGAAAACAGATTTTTTGTGTAGGACAAAAAAGAACCTCATTGTTATCATTCATTTCTTCTCCAAATGGAGACAGTCCTGGGAGTTCCTGTCTACTGACTAACAGCTCAGAGAAGTGATGAATAATGGAAGTCACAGAATCCTCTCTAGGCTGTCTAGGAAATCGTTTCTGTAAAAATATGTTACTGTCAGGCAGTGGATACAGCAAATTATTTAGCGCTCGATGGCAGATGTGCTGCTGCTTGATTCTCCTATTTGAAATACAGTTCTGCTACAGGTGGGAAATTACAAGGGTTGTTTTTTATCATGCTTAAATGGCATTAGCTTAATGATGACGTTAGAACAGATCCTCTGGTCTCAGGGGATCTTTCCTCAAACACTATCATCTTAACTATTAGCTATCTTTATTATTCTCAGATGCTGCTCATGTATTCATGGGGCACCAGCAAGATAATTTTGCTGTGTGTCTGTACAATGGGGAGATAAGACCAGTTTCCAGAAAGAATGTTTAAGAAGGAATTTACGTTCATGGTATGCCCTAACTGTCAGGTTACACCTATGTTAGTAAGGTAAACCACGTCCACATTTGATCACTGGTTCTAAGGCCAATCTGCACAGTTTGGCTATGTCTGTACTGTTAAACACCATCGGTCTCTGAGACAGGGGATTCCATTATTCATATATTCTGTGTACTCCCTCATCTCTGCTACCTCCTGAGCTATGCCCAGGAATTGTTCGGTGGGAAGTTGTTTAGTCTGGTTTGAAAACCAGGTCAAGAACGATTTTAAAAGCTTGACTTTGTAGACACACAGGTTACTGTGCCTGGGCCCATGCCTTGGCACTGATGACAGCTTAAATATTTTTTATCATGAAAACTTCAAGTGGAATTTTCCTTTGTTTGTTTCACTGACAATTGCTGTTTTGAGCCTGTATCCAAAAGCACATGTTTACTGTAAAATGAAAGGGAATTGTGTTACCTTTGAAATGTATCTGCCATCAGCATGCTGGAAACCTTTCAAACTTTTCTCACATAGAAATAGCTTGTAAAGTTTCCATGAGTTGATGGCAGCTTCTTAAACCTTTGTCTCTATTCTATTTGGTCAGCTGCAAGCAAGGAAGAGATGTTATTCCCCAACATAGAAACTGTGAAATTTTTCGGTCAAACTAAAATATAATCAGTTTCAGTTCTTTATTTTTTTAATATTTGTTATCTCTTCTACAAAAAAAAAAAAATTGCAATAAAAAGAGATATAGAAGTTTTATTTTCTTATTTGCTACAAATAGTTTAGCTGTAAGGCAGACACTTGCACCCCTGCAAGCAGGCTCCTTTTGCAGACTCAGTACACTGCTGCCCGACTGAGGAAGGCGAAGTGAAATGAGGGGGACTAAATCTTTGTGTACTAAATGCACTATGTACACTCATGCCTGGAGCTATTTGTTTGACTATGTTGCAGATGTAACTGTTAGCATAACTTCATCTCTGGTGTCTCTTTGAAAATTAAAATACTGGGCAACCTTAATGAGGGATCGGAAGAAAATGAATACGTTCTGTTTGTCAATGATTTAAACAAAAAACACTAATATAGGGCTTTTTTTTTCCTTTGCTGCTTAGGAAAAAAAAAAAAAAAAAAATCCCAAGCAATTTTATCACATAGGAATATTAAAGTTTTATTGCCCACAAATACATGGCTGGAATCAGCACCTGTGTCAGAGCTTAATGAAACCTCTCAGGACTAGTAAATTCACATCATAACTTTGTAGGACGCAAGCTAGAATTTTGCAACTAATTTAATAACAGTTTCATTTCCTGTGAGCAACCTAATACATGGATTACAATGCAGGTTATAATACTTCTTCCTTACTCCTTTCAACTTCTGTTCGGAAAATTTTCCAAGTGGTTCCCTATAAACTTCACATGCCATCTCTTCTGTCACATAAAAAAAAAAAAAAAAAAAAAAGTCTGGGATCCCAGGACAGGATCCAGAAACAAGTGGTTTTAAGTCAAGACATTTAGAAGGCTTCTTAATTTTTAAGACGCTTTTCTACGGGAAATACTGGGAGAAAAGAGAATTCCTTTTATATAAGTAACATAACCTCTTATACATAACTAAATTCACCTGAACATTTCTGCAATTTCAGTTTTTGTCTTTAAATGGGCATTGAGGCTCTAAGCAGGGAGAATAAATTAGAACAGCCTTAAGCTGTCCCTTGCTCTAATAATATAGTCATCATAGAAATCTCAGAGCTACAGCAGTGAGTCTGCCCAGACACGCTCATGCATCTAAGGAAATATCCAGGTGACATTGTCATCTGCCCTTCTCTGGTCCAAAGTAAATAGTTACAGAAGAATATTACCAGTAAATTTGAAACAGACATGTTGAAATGTGTCATTAATGTATCTAACTCTTCAGTTTTCACTGAGAACCACATCAAGCTTCCAGAAAACATTGACATGTGGATGTTCTACATATCCACACTTGCTGACACTTATACTAGTAAATTGAAATGCAGTTGGGATATAGTACCTTATTTTGGAGGGTGAAAATATTTAATAGTATGGAAGCAATTGCTAGAAAAATGTTGCTGGGATACTAATTTGTTTCTATAGGCATAGGCTCACTTTAAAAGATAAATGTCACTTATTTACTCAGATGGAAGCTCCCAAGAGAGGCCGGGAGCTCTTGGCCATGTTCTTTGGCTGGCTGCCTTGAAGCACAGTGGGTTTCTTTACCAGCACTTATGACGTGTTATTTTTAAGCATCATCCCTGAGAGAGCTTGACCTAAACGCTGCTGTCTGTCCACCTTGTGTCCCATGGACCAAACAGAGTTTGGGAGAAGCCTTATTAGGTGCTGATTACGAGCAGCATCAGTTCCAGTCTTCTCAGCAGCCTCCCATAAGCATAACCTTCAATAGAGAGCAAATATAGGGAATGGAGGCTTTGATTAACATCTGAAACATGGGGCACACAGTAGAAGTTCTGTTTCAGGAGAAGAATCAACATAAATATGTTAAACTTCTTGAGTCTGTGGTTGCCTAGTTTTCAACAGGTCATATTGGTCACAGTCCTGTATCTCTACAGTGCAATGGCCCAGGGCACAAGATTTGAAATCTGGAGACAGGAGCTTGACTTCCAGCTGTGTGAGTGATTTTCTTAGGGTCATTACGAAAGGTCTGCACATCCATTTTTACCCAGTCTCCCCTCTCACATTTTGCTTTCTTGTCTGTTCCCACACAGTAAGCTCTTCAGGGATGTTTTTTAACATTGTATTTTTATGTTTTCTAGTTTATTGTAGTTTTCTCTTAAACTCAACTTTTTGGAATAAGAACAAGGGAGTTTGTCCTGACTTTCATGGTCTTTTATTGATTTATAACTGCTATGATTTATTACCTGCACTGCCTGATTTCATCTAAGTAAAAACTCAGTCCAAGCATAATGCACATAGTCCTTGTCACAGAAAACATCAAAAGACCCTCCTCTTCTTCCTAGGAAAATACTTTCCCACTAAGCAAATAAAGTATTCTCAAACAGAAAATAAATATTAAACACAGCAATCTGTCGTATGTGCTGCCAGGACCTGCAGCTGGGATCCACAGGAGAGGTAACAGGCTGTTCCACACTTACCTTTCAGGTCAATCAGCAAGATGTAGGCCACGATTCAACCATCATCAGCCCAAGGTCTGGCTGCTCCTAGGTTACCACCTGCATCCAGATCAAAAGTTGGGACATGGATGTAGTTCTGTTGATTTCAAGGGGACATATAACAAGTTGTTTATTACAGGTTTTTGATAGCTGTGCAGAACTGACAATTCCTGATCTAGGTTAGAAACTCATAAAAATTATCAACACATTTGTGCTAGCAGACAACATTTGTACTGGTTAAGCATTTCACATCAGATGACTGCGAACTTTTTATCTTATCTAGCCCTGAACACAGATTTGCCACTGTGCTGAACTAATTGAAAAGGAAATGCAGAGAAGGTGGAAATGGGGATGGACCTCTTGGGGGACTATAGAGATGTTGCGCAAACATGCAGAACTGGAGTTAGGAAAGCCAGGGATTAGATGGAGTTAAAAACAGAGTGGTATGTAAAGGTTTGTAAGCAAGAAGAGTTTCTCAGTGTGCATCAGCAGCATTAGGAAGATTAAGGAAAATGTGGAATCATTTCTCAATATCCTCACCTACTAAGAAAGAACACAGAAAAGGCAAAGGTATTCAGTAATATATTTTCTCAGTCTTTACTGGTAAAATTTTCCATTAGGTCTCTAGGGTTCCTGGGTCTAGAGGTCACTGGTCCCTAAGAAAAAACTTAGAATAATTGTACAGTGTAAATTACAGAAAATGCTACATCTTACAAAACAATGAAGAAGATGTATTTCCTTCAATATGGGGAACAACAAGAATATCTGCAGAAAATAGTTGCTCAACAGATTTATTATGTAGGAAAAGGCTCTATAAATTAAGCAATAGCTGGTAACTTAATATCAGCCTGAGCAATGTTTTAGATAAAAAAAAAAAATGAAAAGGACAATTATAAAATTCTTCGGAAAACAAATGAACATAGTATGTTGCCTTCATATTAGAATTTAGGACTTGGCACTCTCGTGTACATTCTATACAGCTGGGAAGGCTATTTCTATCTTTTTGCTGCTTATTTAAGCCTACAATAAACCAGAACGCTTTCAAGATGGATTAAAAGACTTTACGTACTCTTCTAATTTTCTCATGATTTTATGATTAATGCAGATCTTGCACAACAAAGTGAAAAAAATAGTACTGCAAGTACTGCATAATACAGTACAGAATTATAGCAGTACAGTACAGCATAATACCGTGTATTATCAAGATTACACCATACTACTGCTTACATCTGTAGCGATAGCAAAAGGAAGCATTCAGGAGCCAGGTAGAGTGTACTCCCTCTTAAATGTGTTTCCTCCTCGGGGAGTGGAAACATACGATCAGATTGTCTCTAGAAAAATAAGGGAATCGTTTCTCGATAATGAATTAATTACTGGTTGCCTAAGAAATAGTTTGATACACAGGCAGCCATATGAGTCCTCTTCTCTGGAGCATTGCTTGCTATCCACTGTACTCTCAACCTACAATGTTAAGCTCTGCTAATGGGGCTGGGAATAGAAAACCTGATTCTGTGCATCCCTTGAATTGAATGTCTTGAATAATCCAAGAGTAATTTAGGACAGTTTCTAGGTTACATATTCTAGCTTCTAGTTTTCTGTGCAGAAGGAGAATGGAATGAGAACAAATAGAGCAGTTATGAATGACTGTGTTACTATAACTGTGAAGTAACCTTGCCAACCTGTACCAGACACTTGCAATATTTTGATTAATTAATTAATCTGAGTAGGAATTTTTGTGCCCTGAAGAGTAAGCCTATACAGCTTTTGCACTGATCCTTCAACAGAGAGCCAAACCTAACTCTTTTCTTAATTACCCCAGGAGAAGATTACAAATTTTATATTTAAGAAGCATTATACGTTTCCTAAATTATTTTCTTTTAAAAGTTGGGACTCATAACATAAAACTTGGAAAATATACTTGATTCAGCTGTAATCTTCCACTTTTGCTGTTATTTTGTAACAGCAATAGACATTTTATCTGTGGACATTTTGTGTACTCACAGTGGATTTAGTGAAGACAAGAAATTTAGCGCGATTTAAGGTGCTGCCTTTTACATTTATTGAACAGATTTCATCATGCATTAGTCTATGGACAAGATGATCCATAGTTGTTGAATTTTCTATAGGGAGCTTCAAAAATCTCACCTGTTTTCTAACACAGGAAAGTTTTAAAGCCTGAAGATAAAAGCTAAGCTAAAACTTTTGTTATAATTAATAGTAACTATCCTGAATATTCTTGTTATCTATAGGGATCATCAGACTTTTTAAAATGTAACTACATTTTTGGTTTTAATGAATTCTATATTCTAAAAAAATAGTTTTTTTTTCCTCGCATCTTTTATAAGATAAAGGTTTTGGCTTGGAAGAACACCTGTTGGAAAACCTATTGGGTATATCTATTTTCCACTACTAATTTCCATCAGTGATTCCTTATGCTGTGAGTTAGAGAGAACATAAATATACAGCCTGCTTTCCTCTTTCTGCTCATTATTTAGCACACACTTATCCTCTCTGATTTGCCTACTGTGGTAAACTATCCCTGTTTTTCAGCTTCAAGATGCAATTTATTTGTTCTGTAACAGAATACATATATCTTTATATGGGTTGTGATCAAATCTACTTAGGTATTTTTACTTGCAAATAGATAGTTTAAAACCAGACTGACCTACATTTTAGGTGAAATGAATTGTCAACCCGGTTTATAGAAAAGGAACAACATAACATGTAGAGGAAGGACCAGTCTTCTAAGTTCTCCCATTTTGTTTGGCCTATCAGTGCACCAAATGTGCAAGGCTTTCTGCAACTCCTCTAAACTTCAGCACTCAGCTTCTCCTCCTTCACCTCTTTACTCTTCTTTCTAGAAACCATCTAATTATATGCATCCATTTCTTGAGTTGATAAATTTGTAAAAATACTTTAATAATAATCGTATTATCATAGCACCTGCAAGTCATAAATATGGATGAGAATCATATTATGCAGTCTTTTTCCTCTTCTATTATATATTGCCATCATGTGCTAGTGGGCTTGTCAGTCAGACACTGACTTTCTATTTATCTACACAGCACCACATGCATCAGCTAAGGTACTATGAAAATAATGATGAAGGCGGCTGCCGTAACAACTGCGATTTTATCTGTTCTGTGTTTTCTTCCTCTCACCTCCAGCTTCTCATGTTTCCTTTTGTATTGTTTCGGCTATCAAACTACAAAATACAATCTCTGGCAGCTACTGTTTATATTTAAGCCCTTTAGTGCTGTAAATAAGAAAAATGCGTAATGGCAAATGTAGGAGGCCAAGTCTTGGTGCGCAAAACAGAAATAGCTTTGTGATACCCCTTTAAAATCATGAGTTTTGTAAAAATTTAAGCCAGAAGTATAAAAACAAAAGACTTTGTATTCTTCAAGATATTTTTAATGATTAAAGCTAAAACCCTTTCTTCCTGTCTTTGTTTTTGTCAGGACCCTGTACATTTAGTGATAAGTATAGAAATAGTTAGGAAATGTAAGAGGATCTGATGAACAGTCAAGCAATTCTCATTTAACACCTTCATTTCGTCTTTTCACAGACCTTCATAGCAAGGAAGTGCTGTAGTCTGAGATGCTGAAGAAATGGAATTATCTGTTTTCACAAAACACCACAAGGGTTGCACAGATGTGGACTTTCCCTCAGAAACGTCAGTGGAAGGGCCCTAGGGCTGACCAGTCTGCTAAGGTCTCTAGGTCCTCATAAGGTCTCCAGGTCCTCATACTCACGGCACGTCGTTTTCAGTTTCACAGAAGGGTAATAGAGAGGTTCTGCTTAAGTGTTTGTCCTGTTCTGTTCTAGTGCCCCAAAATGTAAGAGTAATGTGAGGGATTATAATGACTTACTTAAGGCTCTGACAGCTTGCCTCTTGCTCATAAATTTATGAGATTTATGAGACTGCGTGGTCTAACAAGCGCTAGGCTCTCGTGCTGAAGGGTTTCCAGCCGCGGGGAGCAGGCCCAGCAGCACGCCTGCAGCGGCGCACCGCCGAGCCTGCGCAGGGTCCTGCGCGTCCCAGCGCCCCTCCGCACAACCCACGCTCTGCGCGGGTTGCGTATGTTCTCTCACAGCAGGGTCGCCCCCCTCTGCTCCTTTTGCCATCACCTTTGCAGGGAGCAGAGAGTCCCTAAATGACTGACTTATTCCTCCTCCTGCTCTCCATAACTAACAGGCTCATCCTGCAAAGTTCACACACATCTTAATTTTAAATCACAGATTAAAAGACATTTTAATAGAAGGCAAAAATATAATTATCTGAGGCTCAAAACTTGCCCAGTGGAAAAACAGAGAGAGAAATCATTCCCTAATCCTGAAGACTGATATTCAAGCATAAGAACTGAGGCTAGATTTGACTCATTAAATGCAAGGTGGTTTGAAATGAGACAGAAAAGTATGAGTTTAATTCACTAAAGGACTCATGTGATATTCAAGCTGGGGTAATTTCTAGAGTACAAGGTTGATCTGTATTTAAGCTTTTTAACATTTCCTCTCTTTTTTATCTACATGATATATTTTTCCTTCTTTTATTTTATTAGCTTTTCTTATTTTTCCAAATCTTTATTTTACAGTATTTAGCAGAATAAATATCTGAGACAGCAGCTGCCTAATGGGAAATTGGATAATGAATAGTAATGACAGTATTCTTTGATGCAGAGCCAAGCAAAGTAAGACTTACTAAAACATGCAACAAACAGTAACACATGAATGTAGAAAGCAATATTTAATATTTGGGAGCTGAAGAAGAATACCAAAGGTTCTAGTTTTAATGATATCATAGCAGAGGCAGATTTTAACACTTATTCCTTTTTGACCCAGCATGACCTTAGAGCCTTCAACCAAGTTCTTTACTGTTTTGGTATTTAGTTTCTTCTAACAGACTTCTAGCTAACAGTTGGTAATTTTATGTCTTATGGATACAGTAGCAAACTGCAGAAAAAAAGAAATATCAATGCAATTTATGCTGGCACAAGAGTCCACTTTCACCCTATTCAGATCAAAAAACATAAGAAAATTAAATAAGAGAATAAAACATGTATCCAAATGATCTTGATGTTTTACATACTGCTCTCATGATAAAATGCTTGTATGTTGTTTTCTGATGACAGCGTGAAAATGGAAATCTCACGAGGCCACGCTAAGATTATAGTAGGAACAGGTAATATAAATACTTTGAGGGAAATGTCTTGAGAAATATTCTTTGTACCATACACAGGGGTAGAGAGAATTCAAGATGTCTATATGTAGGGGAGAAAATGGCATAGAAAAGAACAGGGAAAATAAGGAATGGAAATTATGAAAAGAAGAGGAAATTAGGGAATGGAAAACTTTAAGAATAAATGGACTTTATACAGGAGGAAGATAGTCCATCAAAAGAAAATTAAATCCACTTATGATACTAAAAATCAAAATGCTGCCTGTCCAAACCCTCACTTAAAACAGCCATTTCAGATTATCCATCTTGCATTTTAGATTTCTGGACTTTGCATGGAAATATTTACACATAAGATCCTGCCTTTGTGTGTGTGTGTGTATTCAAGCAATTGTATATGTGTTTAAATGAAACTCTATTAATTTGGTCTTCTTTTGCTGTCAGTTGTCAGAATTTTGCTGACTTTTGCTTAATGATTCATCTGAGTACAGAGTACATATCTTCACCACCAGAGAATGAATCATCTTAAACTGTGTATTTTCAACATGTTGGGTTTCAGATCCTTACTCTGAAAATTTTCCTATGATTAAGTGAGGGTTTGGACAGGCAGCTCAGAAGTAATGAACTTAGTAGGTATGTCTAGAGTAGTAGGTTGAACGGGATCAGGGCACAGGCTTAAAGCTCTCTGAAGATGGTCAGAACTTTCTGTGGGAAGGAAAGAAAAGGTTTCAAGCAGCACGGACATAAACCACGCCTGCCTAGTTTTGTAGCCAGCAACTCCTATATGCAAGTAATGTAGGAATATCTGGCAGTCTGCCAGTATTTGTCACCTTAGGGAAAATATAGATCCCCAAAAGATTTCCAAGACCAACCGATACTTACAGGGACTAAAACACTGAATTACTGCCACAATAACACATTATAACTTCTGGTCAAAAACGGTACAGGAACAGTGAAAGGTATCAGCATGTAGCCTGACTCTTGAAGAGCCCACAGGGGAATCTGAAATAAATAAAAATAGACCAGTAAGTCTGTACCTTACACTTTGCAATTTGATATAATAGTAGACATGAGAATACATGTAATAGTTACGAAAATATTTTGGGGAGAGGGAAGGTATGCATCACAGGTCTTGCGAAGTTTTATGTGGCATACTCCTGTTTTCAAAAAGAGTTCTATATTCATAGTCTTCCAAAAGAATCTTAAAAAGAGTTGAAGTGTATTCTTACAGGTCCTTTTGCATTTGAGAGGTTGTTCACAATAAGAGGACAACTATTAATAATTAATAAATGAATAACAACAATGAATTATAAATTCACTGTTACACAGTCGCACTGTTCAGTTTTCACTGAAAAGAGTGTGGACCTGTCATCTTTACAGCAACAAGTGGAGAGACAGCAGGTGCAAACTGAAACACTGAAAAGACCACCTGAACTTAAGGAAAAACTTATTTGCTGTTAGGGTGACTGAGCACTGGAACAGGTTGCCCAGAGAGTTTGTGGAGTCTCCATCCATGGAGACATTAAAAAGCCACCTGGACAGGGTCCTGGGCAATGTGCTCTCTGTGATCCTGCTTTATCAGGGGGGTTGGACTGGGTGATCTCTAAAGCTCCACTCCAAGCCCAGCCATTCTGCAATTCTGTGACCTGCTTGCTGCCTCTTTTATTTGTGCTCTTATTTATTCTACTTCTTACAATGTATGAACAAGCAAGCCAAATAAAATTATCCAGCAGAAGGTTTAAAGCTGGCAAGGGATGAAAAAATTCAACAAACCATGGAAATCATTGTTTCTGCTTGTTGTGAAAGCCAAAGTTTGGATGGGTTCAAAAAAGCAATAGAACAACTTTATCAAAAGAAAAATCCATAAACACTTATTAACCATAACAAAAATGGTTTGCCTCAGGAAGCTGCAAACGTGTTGACTACATGAAGATGGAAAGCTGTAATGCTGGAAAGTATCACTGCAAACTTGTCTTGCCTTCATGTTTTTCTCTAAACATTTATTCCTGGCCACTGTCAGAGATACAATAGAGATTAGAGGGGTCTTTGACCTTATCGTGTATGCTCTACTTTTATGAGGGACTACAGAACAAAGTAAAAAATATTTTGATGAAAGCATAAGAAAAATCCAGTACTTTTGGTGTGATCTAATGTCAGTGTAGCCCTGTAGGTCAGTGAACCTGAATGCAGAAAATACAGATCATAGCCTTGACTCTGTCATTTATTTTCTGCATGACTGAAAGTGATATGTCACTTAAACCCATCTTTGTGGCTACTCTGCTTCCCACTCTTAATTCGTCTTCCCTACTTCAGGTGTACATTCTGCAGAAAGGAGATTGTCCCTTGCTATGTGTTTTAAAGGCTCTGTTTGCCATTGCTTTCTATAAATAATGCATTTCTTTCTAGAGCACTAGATGTGGTTCTAAGTTCACCTGAAAAGCATTGAATCTTTTTAAAATAATCAAATCCTTTATCAAAAGCTCTGTGCTCCTTCCCTTTAGGTGTTGCTCAAAGTACTCAAGAATATAAACATAATGTGAAGAAGTATTTCCTTCTTATTTGTTTATTTAAACTTCCTGACTGATATTTTCACTGGATACATCTTGTCCTATGGGAAGGAACAGAAAGCTCTCCCTCTTCTGCCTTCTGTATACAATTCAGGGACATCTGGGTGAAAGGTGTATTATAATTTGTTATATCAAAGTTATATCTGTGTCCTGACCATTAATGATTTGTTTGCTTTTAAATCTTTTAAACTTGGTGGAAGAGTGCACATTCCAAGTGGAATTGCCATTTTTTTCTAAACTATGTTTAGTACTTAGAGGTTAATAAGTAAATGTCCCAGAAAATGGATGGAAGAACAGTGTATTTGCACTGATTATTATTTTTTTCACTTTAAGAAGGATTGTACCAAGTCAAAAATTATATATATAATATACAGAAAAGGTGGTAGGGATTTCTGCTGGTGGCTGCACAATAAAATTTTCACCAAGACTCAGATTCTTATGAAACTTTTAGATCATCTGCTTTTGCACAACTATGGAACATATAGTTTCAGATTAGAATTACTTCAGAATAACCCTACTGACATGAAGTTGCTTGTAATTTACAGCAGTGTGGATGAGACTAGAATCAGACCTTTTCACTTAAAATACACTAGTGGATATTGATGATGGTGATGTCAATGATTTAACCAACTGTTGATTTTTTTCTTATTTGATCACTGTAGTATTAGAGCAACTGACCCTGGCTCTGCCTCATTTTAACAACATTAGCAAACAAATAAATCAATAGAATATAGCTGATATTCTTATAAATGTGTGTAACTGTGCCTTAGTAAGCTCATTGGAACTTTTAAAACTGGATCCTGCCGAACAAGATCCTACTTTCCATATACAAAAAGAAAAATGCCTGAGTTTGGCTAAACAAACTTAACTGCTGGATATTTCTTGCATCATCAGTGGTTTCAAAAATTCGATAACACGTCTGAATAATATCTATGATGTTAAAACTAATATTGTCTTTTAAATTTATAGTTCATTACTAAATTAACGCTAAGACAAAAGAGAGCCTAAAGGAAAGATGTTTGAACAAGTATGTTGTTTTATGGACCACAGTTATGTTCCATTATAAGTTTTGCTGATTAATTCTTTCTTTTTGTAAACCATATAGCATTCATTTTCTTTTGTAGCTCCTTGCACTTTAGTGGCTGGTAGTTAGCAGCTTTTCCCCATGGAATTTTATGGCTGTAGATTCTCAAACCTGCCTTTTTTTTATCAGCCTTTCTCTTCTGCTTTTAGCTTCTAGCTTCTTACTTAATTAACATCTTCCCCTCTTCACAATCTATTTAGCTGATGATAGCCCAAATGCTTCTCAGGAGCTACTTAGCACTGCTGCCAGGGAAGCAGCAGATCCATCTTGATGTGCGACTATGGGAGGAAAGACACCAGAGGGACTTCACAGCCAAAATCTGTGACATGACTGAACAGGATGGCTCCAGCAAACAAGCAAGAAGGTTGTTTTTTTCAGGTGTGCTATGATCTGGCATATTGCATAATAGAGAGAAAGGAGGCAGATAAAAGCTATTAAATCAGAAGAGTCAAAGGAAGATGAGAAAGAGGGGATATTCACACAATTCATCTTTACTGTCAATATAGCAGTGTATTTCTCCTCAGCAGCCTCATGCGGTTTGCTTCCCAAGTATGGAAACACTTGCTAAAATGTTCAGCAAAGTTTGAACAGTAACAGTGAAGTTTATCTGCTTTTTTCACCAAAGTTTTCAAAAAAATTAAAACTTGTTCTGCTATGAAGAAGAGGCTCCTAATTTAATATGCCATTAGATTAGTATGGAAATAATCCTCTGAATCAAATAGATTTTAAAATGAAAGGGTTAGCTTCTAATATACAAAGAAATGTGGCCTTTTTGTGTGATTAATACAAATGTAAGTCTGCAGTAGAACGATTATTATGGAAGGGGAAAATGTGCTTGACAAAGCAATAAATTTGGATGCTGAAATAGAGTTGGTTTGTTCTCTATGAATGCCAGTTCCTTTGAGCTATCAGATGGAATAAAGCATAAAATTGTATTTGATTTATATTCACATGGTCTAATATCATATAACAAGTAGCATTAAAAGCCACAAGACACATCTTCCAGGGCTGATAATTTCATTTCAACATTTTGGGGTTAGTGGTGGAAATTTATGGATTAGAAAAGATATTAATGTATATGAACCTTTTAGCTAAATAATTACTCTCCTGAGGTAAAAAGGTTAATAGATATAACCTTGGATTTATACTTCTTTTAAATGCTGAGTAGCCAGTTTATTCTTTGTTTTATAAATTTAAAAAAACACAGGTTAAGCTGAAAAAAAAAGGTTAAGGAACATAATTTTGAGGGTTTACTTACATATAAAAGTGACAAATTTTAATTGCATTACCTCTGCTGCAAATATAATTAAAATGTTATATATATATATATTATATATACATGAATATATTTTTTAAAATATATAAATCAGCATTAAAATTCATCAGATAAATCTATTTTACTAAAACACTTTCAGAGATTGGAAAGCCTAGAGGGACTATTGTAATAACCTAAACTAACCTCTTCTATATAGCAGGTCATGCAACTTTTCTGAATTAATTCATATTTGAACTTGCACTTATCTTTTAGAAAGGCATCCAATCTTGATTTTAAAATGCACAGCTGTAGTGACTCAAGTTGATAAGCACTTACTCAGTAGTAGATTGTACATTTTCCAGATTTTAGCTCATTAGTCAAGTTTCCTTTACACTTCGGTATACCTTAATCTACATTCACAGCTATACAGCTGTAAGTATTCATACCATCAAAGATCACATTAACCTTTTTGAGTAGGGATTCATGATAGGAGGTTGTGTTTAGCTGATTCTTCCGGATTTTGTAACATCTGCAATTCTCTTCAACTACATTGATTGTTGAGTGTAACAGAACCAAGAGTTGACCTGGTTGGGGCCAGTAGAAATGCACAGGATCAGCAATGATCCTTCACTTACCATTTCATTCAGAGACCAGTTACTTATCTAGATTTTAATCTTTATTATGTGTGCTATATTGATTTCTTATTATCCTGCCTCCCTAATCAGAAAGAGGTGAACCAATTAAAGCAAACATTTTACAACAGTTTAGGAATACCAAATTTACACAGTTGCCTTTATAAGTCAAGCCAGTAATCTTGTTGAAAAATAATGAATTGTAAGATTTTTTTCCTTAAAATCACATTGATTCTTATTTTATATATAGATATGTATATTTATTTAATGTATATAAATATATTTTATTCTGTTTTTTTTTACCATTAGTGAGGGAGATAAATGCATTCCTTCCCCTTGGGCGCTCTATGTTAAGAAAAGCATAATCTGTTTCAGAATTATGTCAGTTTGAAAACAAATATTGAAGTCATA
Source organism: Microcambeva ribeirae (assembly GCA_035222435.1). Taxonomy (NCBI): domain Eukaryota; kingdom Metazoa; phylum Chordata; class Actinopteri; order Siluriformes; family Trichomycteridae; genus Microcambeva; species Microcambeva ribeirae. The sequence goes on along the minus strand of JAYECN010049540.1, from coordinate 926 downwards.
GAAAAAAGCATTGAACACATGAAATAAGATGGAGTACAAATGTGGTATCTGTTGCCAATAGTCATGTTCTGTGTTGGTTCACCATTAATGAGAATCATGACAAGTTCCTTAAACATCTGTTTCTACTCTGCACCAAATACACCTACATCCCAATCAACAACTAATATAATCTTAGAGGTGTTCATTATGTGCAGAGTACCTAGTCTTTATTTATAAAGTTTACAAAGTCTACCTTGCTAAGCTATGGGTGCTGATCCTACCTTTATGTTAGTGCATATCCCACTCTTTAATAGATTTTTTCTAAGAAGTCCTCTCAAGTCCCCTGTGGAATAGAAAAAAATATTTTTTCTTTATTTTTTGTTTATTGTACAGAGAGGGAACTAAAGCAAGGAGAGCAGATATATAGAAGCACTGAGTTGTTGTTCAGTGGCAACACCGAGCGTGCATACCCAAAGCTGGACTTTGCAGTCAGCAGAGTGGAGTGTATGCCTATAAAGTGTGATTAAGTACTGTGTGGAGCTAAGCACTGAATCCCTGCCTCTCTGCAAAACTCGTGTGCTGGAATTAGAGGAGCACAACAGTCCCTTCATTCTGGTGGAGACACAGACTTTAAACTTCATGTTGCTTAACCGCCTTAGCAAAGGCAGGTGTGTTGTTTCATGGGGGAATTGGTGTTATACCCTGCTCATTTAATTGTTCAGCTAGGAAGAGATAAAACTAAAAATATCACCTCGATAATACATTTTTTATTGCAGAGGAGAGGTTGGGGGTTGGATTTCTTTTTCTTTCTTTCTTTCTTTAAAAAAAAAAAAAAAAAAATCCAGGACGGGCACGTCTAGTGTTCCTGTCCCTTTGATTTTACAGCTCGTACCCTGGGCAAAACATGACAAGAGCCCAGGAGGCACCGGGCAGGATGGGGAGCCCCG
>JAYECN010049436.1:0-28644 GCA_035222435.1 Microcambeva ribeirae | reverse complement strand
CCGCCCCCGCCGCGGGCCCGGCTGCCCGCCCGCCGCCCCCGGCGCGGGCGCGGCGTGGAGCAGGGTGTCCAACGGGGAGGGGGAAAGGGAGCCCGCGCGAAGGCTGCCCGCCCGGGGCTCAGGGGTTGTTTAGGGGCGGCGGAGCCCGGAGCCCCCGAGGGCCGCACCGAAGCGACGCTCTCGCTCGCCCGCCGGGGCTGCCGGCACTGAAGCGGCTCGGTGCCTTCATTAAAACACGCGGGCTTGCAGCCCCCGTGCCAGCCGAGCTGAGCAGCCGCGGCCTCTCGTTTCGAGAGGAGCAAGCCTCTGGCTGTTGGGAAGCCCTAGTTGTCTTACACAAATCTCTGGCTTATCCCCGGCACCAGAAGCCAGTGTGTTCATTCTCATCAGTAGTTCCTGAAGCCCAGCCACATCCTTCCTGCTCTGATCCCCACGGGCTACTCTTGGATGCTGCCCCATTACAAGGCCTTTCACACAAAAAGTGAGGGCGTTCTTGCTCTGAGAGCATCTCCCGCTGAACAAGAAGGAAACAGCGCTAGCTGCAAACCCTTTTGTCTATACGGAAATGGAGAGGGGTTTCCAGCACTTCTCTGATACCAGCATGAATTCCCGGCAGAGGCCAAGGAGGGCTTTGCTGGGCAATGGTTGCTTGTTGTGTTCTCCCTGCTGTGTGTGTGGGTGTGATTTTCCTGTGTTCTTTTGCATTTTCGGGTATTCCGGCTCCCCAACCACGCGCACCTGGCAGTCTGCACCTTCAGCTGCCCGTGTGGCTTGTCTTGGTGAGGCTGCACAGGCAGAGATAGCTGACCAGGCCGTGCGGGAGCAGCCTGGCTGCCAGGAGCACAGCGCTCCGTGCCGTTTGATGGGATGTGACAAAGCAGGGTGTATGAACCTGGGGTCTGAGGTAGGCCTGGCAGGCTGGTGAGGAGCTTTGTTGGTCTTCCACCTACCTGACCTAGCCTTTACACGTGCATATCTTCATTCTCATCCTGCAGGTGTTACACAGTGGTACAAACGGTGTTGGTCCCACAGCACGAAAGCCACCATCTAACACCAGCATCCCTGAACACCATTTCAATTGCCTTCTCCCTAGTGTCATATGGAGGACTATGTGCAAAGATAGATGGGGACACCAGAGATAGCTCGTAGGTTCAGATATCTTGTTAATAAGTCTTCTATGTGGAGGGAATATCATTTACTGTCATCCACACTGATGCATCTCTTATTTCCTGTGCAGTCTGCAGGTGTCTCTTGCACTGATTCCTGAACTACTGCATGAAGAGAGCAAACCACAGGCGTGTGTAAGGGCTCTTGATGCCTCCAGCACATCCGGGGAGCTCATTGGTCCTCTGTGGTTTTCAGAAGCTCTGTCTGTTCTTGGTTGCAATAACTCTGCAGGCACAAGCATGGAGACCTTACCCACCTGTGGTCATATTGGCACTGGTTGGGACACAAAAGAGATGAACAGACATCATGGGAACTGTGTCAACTAAATGTGTTGGGAGATTGATAAAACCTCCCCATGAAGAAGGGGAGAAGGAAGGAAGGAAGAAGGGAGGAAGGAAGGAAGGGAAGGAAGGAAGAAGGGAGTTTGTAACAGTATGCCATCAAACATTTCCTGGAGTAGGTCAAGTTAATGAAATGCTAAGAACCTGAGTATGATTCTCCAGACAATCTAGTGCCAAGGCGATGCAAATGGTAGTGCCAGTGGGGATTTGGTTTTAGAATATAGGTGATTGTCATTACTGAAGTAGTGACACTCATTGGAAACTCATTGGACTGGCTTAGCAAGTACAAGGTGCATAAATATCAGGACAGTGGATATATCTGAGAGATCTGTCTGTATTTATAGGCGTATAGTGATATACGCTCTGCTATAAATGTCTTTGAAGTCACTGTGGTGTACTCATCAGAAATGGCAGGCAGAAGGGGACTTCATTATTATGCAGTGATTTGATCAACATTTTTTGTCCTTAGCTCCACAGTAAACCCAAATAATTAAACCTGAGTGGAGACCACACTGTAAAACTTACATTTTAAATTGTTTTGAATTATTTCTTCTATAAATGTTTTACAAGATCATTGGCTAAGTACTGAAGTATTCAGAGTCCTAATTAATGGTATATGTGAAACTGTGTTTTGCCAATGCAAGTTAAAGCCACCCATTGTGCGTATGCACTAAGATGTCTTATAATACACCGTGAGATGCGTTTCCCCACAGGAGCCCAGTCTGACTCAGTTCAGGATAGTGGATGCACAGTAAATATGGCAGCTATTCCATATTGGTATTTATCTGTCCTAGTCCGTGTGTAGCTATAACCTTTCTTTACTGTATTCCATTTAAATCCGTAGGGGTTTATTGATTTCCTTATGGGAAAATTGCATTCATCACTAGAATGAGCATTTTACAAATGCTCATGAATTTTTCCTGGCAGCACCATGGCAGACCAGAAGGCATTATTACTTCCATTTACAAATTAGAAAATAAAGCAAGGAAGAATAAACACCATAATGTGAAATAGTGTTTGCTAGTGATCCAGAAGCTATACACAGAGTTCAAAGGATCCAACATTTCTTCAAAGGAATATCATTTTTACAATATTAGATATATTCTGGGCATGATACCTACACTTTGCAAATATTGAGTGAGGTAGGGTAAGTATGTAAATATTATTGTGGGAACTTTCCTGAAAGGCTGGATGGGCATAGATTATTGAGTCTAAACTCTTGTTGCCAGCATGCCATGTAATCTTGTTCATAAAATGATTCAGCTTTATCTCGAAAGCTGTTGTACTTACATCATGCTATTAGAAAGCTGTTCCAGAATATGGTTGCTGTGAGGGTTGAGAATTGTTTTCTAGCTTCCAAACAAAACCTCATATCCATTTTCTCTTACACAAGCAGTGACCACTGGTTTAATGGTTTAAATAATTCTTTTGCTTCCTGGAGTTTATCCTTCCACCTTTGTTTTGCTAAAGTAAACAAGATAAGAACAAATTATGCCAAACTGAGTGAAGGCTAAGTGAATTCTGAATGTGGTGTCCACCTAAAGTTGTAATGCAGTTTAACATATCCATTCCATTCCAAATTAATGATAGATTAATTACCATGACTTAGCTTGTACGGACAAGTTTTGAACTGGCTGCTCTTCTCACTTGACTTGTCCTCACACTTTGCCTGTGGTTTATTCCGTTATGTTTAGCAAGTTGCAGAACTCCAGGAATCAGACAGCTTGAGTTATATCCCTGTTCTGGAGCATATCCCACTGCAGCATGTACTGAGATAGCGCTTAGTGTCGTTTGGCCATCATGTATGTCCCGAAATTCCATCATGAAAAGTCACTAAAGTGATGAAGCATGTAGAGTAGGAAAGTAGTGTTGATTGAGTGGAATAAACAGAGGTGGCGTTGGTGCACTTGGATAAATTGCTTTATCCCTTTATTTTGTATTTACTGAGGTGTGGCAATTTCCCATGGCTAATCTTCAGCCTTATCTTATCTACAGCTATAAGCTTGTTATTAGCTTGTTTACACTGCTGTGGTTTTATTGTGCACTGGAACACATTTGGTACGCAAACTGGGAGTACTTCCACGCCTTCCTTTTCATTGTATTCAAATGCTGTGCACTCCTGTAACTTAGTTGACATGCTGATTTTATCTGGGCCATAGAATAACTTTAATTCTCAATCTTTTTATTTTTTTCCTCTCTCAAACCACTCTGCAGGCTAATAAAAAGAGCTGAGTTAGTCGTATCAAATACGCTATTTGTTAATGCTGCTCTCTCTGTCCTGACTGTGAAAAGTTCTTGTGTGGGTTATAATTTTTATGAAGCTTTATTATACATATATATATATATTTACATTTTTTCTAACTATAATCTTTGTAATATTTCTGCTGAGCAAATGACTCAGACTTGCCAAACAAAATTTGTTTTTCCCTGACTATTTTTACATAGTTACTTACATCACAGCTCTTACATCTATCCTTTGCACAAATAAAAATAACCTAGAATTAAGCAGATGGAAATGCAGATGCCACTGGGGCTTTGATTCCTTCACCACAGTAAAATCCAAGGTTGTTTTTTTTTTTTCACAAGATAGTTCATCTAATTTTAGAAGGGCTAGTATCAGATCAAAAGTGTTATTGCCACAGGACACCACAGTGATACAAAATTATTCTGGTGGTTCATGTGTGCTTAAACATATTTGAAGAGGAAAGGGGAAACTTTTTCCCAGCAGACTGTGTATCTGATCATCTCCCCTTTGGTATGGGCTAGCAGCTGGGCATTGTACTCTCGTGCTGAAGAAAAAGGGGAATTGCAGTAATGTAATTCAAAGCACAATCTGTCATGGGACTCTGGGTCATGCAGGTCATCATAAAAAGTACAGCACCAGTGCTCTGGTTAGCATAGTGTGAAAATCTGATTGCTATAAGAAAGTTGTCTTTTAACAAATTTTTAGGACTGTTTGCCAAAAGCTGCTTCTGTAGTTCATGCAATTGAGCTAGACCTGTGAGAGGATGTCATGTACTTTCAATTTTTTTTTAGTACAGTTTATTGATTTGTCCTCTTTTCCACTGAAATGTATTCTTTGTATTATTCATGAGCATTACATGTGCTTTGCTTGAAGTCATATTACCATGTGTTTCTTTAAAAAAAAAAAAAAAATACCATTCTGGACAAATATCTGGGCTACAGACAGGTCCTACTTTTCCCCAACCACAGAAGAACTGCTGCTTCTTATCAGATATCAATTAATGTTAATAAATATGATAATGTAAAACCATAACCTTTATGGATTCCTACAACACCCATCGCAGTAGTCAGCTGATACTATCTTAGTTTTGCATGTGGCAAAACTCAGATGTATGAAGATGAAGCGGGTTGTCTGTAGCTAGAAAATAGGATAGTGACAGAGCTGATTTTTTTTTCTTTATTTTAGTTCTATGCTAAGTATGTTAGTTACACAGCCTGTCTTAGAACAAAACAGAAAGTGAACAGATGTTGTATATCCCTCAAGAAAATGTCTACGTGTAAAGTGTGCTAAGTGATTCAGCTTTGTGGAGGTTGAGTACAAGCACAGGTACCTGGGATTTGTGTTCAGTAGGAGTCGGGGAATTTCTTGGGTGACATTTTTTCAATCATTATTTCTCATGAAAGAAGAAAGAGCGAAAGTAGGAGTCGGGCTTGGAAATGTGGCCCCTCAGGTGTTATTTGGATACTCCAAAGAATTCTCCAGCCAGCACAGTGTGCTGCCAAGCTGGACCAAGCCTGAGGATGCCTTAAGCCTGGAGGTCGTTTGCTCTGGGAGCTGGTCGTCTCTCTTTACACTGGACGGGATTTACTGATAAATGAGCCCTGTGATGTCCTGCTGGCTCAGGATGGACGGAGCTGCGTCTACAAACTCTGCTTTTACTTAGCCTGGTAAAATTAACTTACCTTTCATTAACTTAAAATATTATGTGATTAAAAATAGAGCATATAGTAGCTATTGTAGTTGCTCTCAAATCTGAGGTATATAATAAATATGTATGTATGGATGAGGTGAGATTTACCTAGTGCCATGTTTACTATTTTATAATACTTTCTCCCTGCTGCTATTATGACATGTTGGTGCAACTTGTTACGCAGCAAATTCCAATGTCCACTAATTGCTGTTTACTAATAACTCTAAGAGTCATCTTAATCTACCTACAAGGCATTTTCTTTTATCTTATGTCCAAGGAAACCATTTTGAAAAGCACCAACACATTAGTAACATTCATTATTAACATTAAAACCTTGGGGTAATGCCAGGAGAAGGAGGGGAAGATTTGGCTTATGGATTTGCTGCTTCTGTCCTAAAAGTGTCTTTCTGTTCTTCTCACAAGCATCACACTCACTAGACCTGCACCAAGGCGAGCAAAATGCCAGGCCTGACATGTACCCGTTCCTCCATTCACCTCGAGCCCTGTATGTAGGGCAGGAGGGATGCAGAGTGATAAAAATGGGAACTAGAGATTTTTCCCTACAAGATGGTGACCAGTGGGGCTTGTGAACATCCAACCCCAGCTGGTCACTCTGGTTTGCCTTGGGCTGTGAGCTTGCCCTGCTGCCCAGAGCACTCATGGGGTCTTTGGTCACATTTTACAATAGTTTTTGGCTATTTGATGCTGGTAGTGCCAACACTTACTTCAGGGGTTGCTTTTCCCATTTCAGCTCTACCATTCCTTTTTAAAAACATGTTTCCAAGGTCGTTTTTCTCAACTTTCTTTATGTCCCTCAGTTTTGCCTAAGCAGACTTGCATCACACCATGGCAGCTGCTCTTAAGCTGCTTCTTTTATGGCGTGCCATGGTTTAGTCAGAGCTTTCTGGCATCTGCTGTTAGTTCCAGGCTTATGGCTCAAGCCACCTTGCAGTCTCCCCAGCCTTGAGTAGGCTGCTTGTGTGGTGTAAGCTCTTCTCTCTTCCTCTGTCCTACAGAATACTCTGCATTAAATCAGCTGCTGGCCCTCCACTACCTCAGTGGTGCAGATGTCAAAATGAACCCAATATACAGGTATTTAAAAGTCTCATGATTTAGAAAAAAATCTGCAAGACTTTTCCCATCTGGTACTCTAAAGTACAGTCTCCTGCAATTTTCTCTCTGGAAATCTTGCAGTGCAGCAGAGCTGAATTGAATGATCTGTTTAGTAGGTTCTTGTCTGTGAAAGGTGACATGAAGTTCAGTATATAAACTGTGTGTTTCTAAGGAGATGCTGAATAACAAAAGTGTCCCTCAAACTTATTGCCAGCTCTGAAGGGCAACGCGTTGATCGAACTGAAAAACTGCTACAGAAAGCAAGAGGCTTTGGAAACGCAAGAGTGAGAACTGAAAACAACAATTAAGAAAGTCCCCTCTTGTTCCATTGCTATATTGGAAAATGTTAGACAGCATAGAAGTAAATCATTTTGACAAATTAGGGGGATTTAGGAAAAAAAATGTTGGCATGAATTGCCAAGAAGACCAAGAAGCTGGAGATACGACATTTTACCTGTGTTCACGAAAACAGTCTTGGCAGCCTGTCCTTCATTATTAAGGACTCAAATGGATCGATTTGTAAAGAGGACTTTACAGTTCATTACCTGAAGTTTTATAGAAAGACCAATAGCGATGGGCATCAGGATATGGTTGAAGGCCAGAAAAATGCACTGTGGCCATACAAGTGGAAACAATGCATGCAACAAAACAGGGCAAGTCTTAGAGAAGCAAGATTTTCTTTTCCCCTGGAAATAATTGAATGTTTTTTTGCAGGAATAGTAAAAAATTACATAGGTCTTATGTAACACTTTGTGTCTATAAGTTGCAAAGTGTTTGTATTTTTGTTCCTGCCAGTGTCTGTGTCCTTTTACAGAAACTGAGGAAGAGGGAAGTGAGTCACTTGACTCGCTGAAAGTACAAACCATATTAATGATATAGACTGCATGCAAACCCAGGACTTTCACACCCCAGTACAATATGTGCACACTAGGCTGTGGTGTCACCTACCTTCTTGTAATAAGTATAACCTCAGTTCTACTCTATAATCATTCAGTGCACTTGATGACAGTTTTCTGTCTACAAACAAAGCAAGTTATGAGCAGGTTGAAACAGTTAATAATGTAAGCTTCTGAGCCTGGGTTGTTTCTCTGGTATCTGGGATGGTATTCTTCTCTGGTGTCTGGTGTTCTTTATATAGAGTAGATACAGGGGTGTGCTAAAATGTTACAAGTAAAATTTATTAAAGAAGCCGAGGAAATTCTGATGTGACTATCATCTCAGAGTGTAAGTCATCCCTGGAGTATATTTAAGTAAGGCTGACTACTAAATATAATGAGCCTGCAGAGATTTCAGCTGTTGAAAAATAAAGATAACACTGTAAGTGATAGATTGTGAAGAGCAAATAGCTAATAAAGAATGTTCTGCATGTCAGTGTCCTGCTGTTTATCTAGCTTCGCTTGCTATGAATTTGACTTTTTGGTATGATTGTAAGAATTGAATAAAGACACATTAGTTTCAATGTTCTTTGGTGGCAGCACCTCACTAGTATACAAGAGCATGTTTATATATATATTCTACAAAAGCTGTCTAGACTCCTGCCTTAATAATCCAAGTGGTTTGCTCATTGCTATTCATGTGTTAAGCTGCAGTTTCAGGACCAATTTCAGGTGACCGAAGGGTGGGCTCCCAGAAGGGGCAGTTTTGTCTTCTCCCTGAATCCTGGACACGAGTTCCTGCTAATCCTCTCGTGTCAGAAGTGGTGCTCTGATCCAATCTGGCTGAAATCTAACTGGAAAAAATAAATCAATGAAAAAATAACCATGATTTTCCAGCCTGATGCTGACACAAGGGAAGGGGAATGGAAGCAATTATGGTTATTTGACGACTTACAGGCAGTGGGGTTGGTTATTGCTGCTGTGGTACAGAAGCATGAGAAGTTAGATCCGAAAAACAGAAGTACAAACAAACTCTGAACTAACAAAGTCCATTTTTGTACTATTTTGTAATTGTAGATGGGCTCAGAAAAAAATAGCATGCGCTAACCCAGTCTGGATTTTTCTTGCTTTTCTTTCTACTTTGCTCCTTATAGTTCAGTTGACTGAATCTACAATGTTACTCTAAAATTGTATACAGTTATGAGAAGTGAGACTTTATTCTTCAGACCTGAAAGAAATAAGCTGCTGTGAAAGGTTTTTACTGAGAATTTGTCAGACAAAATGCAAGTTTTTTTCTTTCCCTTTCATGTGCCATGTCTTTGCTCCAACGCATTTGTCACTTGTTTGTCACTTGTTAACGGGACATTTGCAACCAGTCAGTCGCCTTATTCATCCCATCTTCCTTCTCTCAATCTGGATTTCTTTCCGATTTTTCTTGTTTCAGAGTCTGTTATATCCAGGGCGGAAGCTCCCCCTGCTGTCGCGTATTGCAGCAATACTAGACGCTCTATAGGTTTCCAACTAACCAATTGCAACAAGCTGCAAATTGCAGGGAAACGGAGGAAATTATTATTGAAAATGATTTAAAATACAATTTAATACATTTTTTTTCATTTTCAGCTTTTCCTGAGCTTAGCAGCAGCACCAGTACGTTTTTCACAGAAGTACCAAACGTTTTTCACGTTTTTTTCCCCAGAAGCCTTTATTAAAAATGCAACCGATTAGGATTAGCAAACCCAGGCAAAAAGTGGATGCATTAACAAGTTTACAGCCCCTATGAATCAGATGAGTAGGTAGACGTCACAGGTTAGCAGGCAAATTTGCAAAATCAGGTGCAAAACCAGATAAAAACACTCCAAGAGCAGCACAGAAGCCTGCGGCACCTTCCCCGGGGCTCGAACCCGCGATTTTCGGCGCTCCTCCCTCGCGCATGCGCGCTGCCGCCGGCGAGGTCACGCGTGCGGAGAGGCGGGCAGGCAGCGGCGGCGCCATGGCCGCGCTGCGGCTGCTGGAGAAGCTGCCGCCGGGCCAGGCCTCGGAGGTGGGAGCCGCGGCGGCACCCGGGCCCGGACGCCGCGCCCGGGGCGGGAGGGAGGCCGAGACTTCCTCTGTCCTGGGCTTTGCTGTGCGCGAGCCCCAGGATAATTAGTTAATTAGTGAGTTTTCCGTTTCTTCCCTCCAGTTCCTTCACAAGGTAATCGATGGCGTGTGCGGGCGCGCGTACCCGCGCTACCAGGACTACGGCACCGTTTGGAGCCTGGCGGAGTGGATGGAGGTTCTGCAAGAAACGATGGCGTACTTCAAAAATGCCGTTGGCAAAAACGCATCCGAGGAAGAGGTAATGGCTCCTCACCGGCTGGAGGAAACAAGTGGCCGTTAGAGAGGGGAAGCTTTATCTTTTTTTTTCTTTTTGAAAGAGAAAGTGAAGTTCCATTTCTTTTAAAGTACCGCAATGAATAGTACTCATTTGTTAAAGTGCTGCTTTGGTTATTTAAATTGCTGTCTTATGTGCCATGCAGGATTAAGCCTGTGTCCTTAGCAATGAGAACCATTTATGCTCCTGTTTGGTTTAGTTTGCTTATTACTGCTGTGATGAAGCTTCTTTAAAAAGTGTCTGTATGTAAGTGCATAAACATCTAGTGGAAATAAACCATGCAGGATAGGCATTGTAATTCAGGGCCCGTTAATATGTCTGAATTTCACAGAATTTGTGGCCTTATCAGGAATCTTAATTCTCCTGCCCCTTGTTGGTATCTTGAGCACTCCCTAGTAGGTAGGGCATAGAAGGAGGCATAAATAGGTAGGAGCTTCGTTAGTGAGTCTGCACCTACCCTGAAAGTGTGTGTGGGTTTTTTTTTTTTTTTTTTTTTTTGCCCTTCCCCCTCTCTCTCCCCTTCTCCCTGCATTATTGATGTCAAAGATACTGAGCGTGACTACTGGCCACTGACAACAGGGTAGGTTAGCTGAGGTTATGAAGTCCAGTGTTAACAGCAATCCAGGTAGAAGCTTGGATACGTATGGATCTGTTAATGTGTGGTATGTCTTATTTGTTTGCTTCATAATTAGAGCAGTCTTAATCTATCTTAATATTTACAGGCAGCTGAACGGTTGAATGAGTTAAATTCAAACTGTCAAGAAGCGATCACAAAGTGCCTGAAAGGCAGAAAGGAAGAAATCAGGAATGCATTAGTAGAAAGAGTAAATGCAATCTCCTCTGCCCAGCTGCAGGATTTTGACTGGCAGTTAAAGGTGAGACTCTTTAACGCTGTTTGGATATATCTAAAGAAGTACACTGCAATATGGCAGTAACTAATGTTACAGACTGGTAGGACAGTTCAGTTATCCTTGGAACTATTTTATTAAAACTATGTAGTTCTTTGGTCTTACAAAGGTATTGCTGCTTTAAGTTAAGCTCTGAGCTGCCTTAGACTTAAAAGGTAAACTAGGTAAGTATTGTTGCTTTGTCTGTCCCCTAAAGCTGTTAAATAATTTTCTATCTGAACAAGAGTAATTTGTGCAGCAAACTGCTCTGGAAACCAAAGAGCAGTGCTTGAATAGACAAGATTTTGTAAGAGCTGGTGCCTTGGCAATGTCTTGTGCTCCAGATGAGTAGCTGCTAAGCTGAGCAGTTTCTAAGTCTTGGTCTCTCTTGCTAACCGTGTCTGTTGCTGGCAAGAATATAAACCAGGCTTCTGATAACTCTCATTACTCACTTGTGCTTTCTCTTAAAAATACTTCGAAGATTTGAAGGTTTCAGATTCCTTTTTCACGATTAAAAACTTGTGGTAGGTATCTTAAACTATTGCCTGCATTTTGTTTAAACCGCTCTGTCTTTGTCTGAGGTAGTTGTAGTGCCCCTGTTCACTTACTTTCCCTCACTGTGCTGCACTCTGCTCTCTAAATAAGATAGCTGGGTATAGAATCTGAGCCACACTGTCATCAGCAGATACTCTACTGCATTTTAAAGTCTAATCATGTTAGAGTAGACTTAATAGTAAACAACAACAAAAAAAAAAACCCAAAACACAATGTTGTATAATCTTCATCAGTATTTGTCAAATCATTTGTCTGACATAAGCTGTAGATTTGAAAATTGCATGTAAAGTGTCTTTTTTTTTTTTTTCTTGTACCCTCACTCACCCTCTGAAAGCCTTCTCTGCTGTTGATTAGCAGAGTTGTTTGAGTAAGGTTACTTACAAATTTAAAGAACCATGCTTAAATATTTCATTTCTTGTGGTTTTCAACACACAAATTAGAACTCCTGTAGTTTTAACAGATTCTTCTGACATTTTTCTGTGCAAAGGGTTGTTGGTATATTGTTGTCTTTTGTTTTTGTTTTGTCTTTACAGCTGCAGAGTTGACCGAGAAGCTAGTTTCTTTTTCATGTTGATATTTGTCCTGGTAGTATTTTTCTACAGAAAATGCAGATATGATATTAAGTAACTGTATGGCTTACCTTGACTTGTTTGTTTCATCAATTTACACAGCTTGCTCTCTCCAGTGACAAAATCTCCATGCTGCAAATGCCACTTCTCAATCTTGATTTGGATGTGAGAGAAAATGGTGAGATTAAACCAATCTCTATAGAAATGAACAAGGAGGAGTTACAGAACCTAATAAATGCATTGGAAGCTGCTAATAAGGTAGTTTTTTTTTTTTTTTTTTTTTTTTTTTTTTTTTTTGCATAAGTATCCTTTCTTACTGGAATCTCACTTATGGAGTTTGAGATGAAGGTTTGAGATGAAGGTTTGCTAACAAAACTTTCTGTTTGTTTTTTGAAATGTGGTTAGAGTCTTGATAAGCACAGTTTAGAGCATCAATAAAGGTCTTATAAAGAGTAAGAAGAAAAGGAAATGACAAAGTGAGAACTCTGCTATTCCCCAGCTTCCCAAAATCTCAGTGGCTGGGAATGTATATGCCAGAGCTGCTTGATTCAAATTATTTAATTTCCATGGCACAGTAAATCAGAAAGGAAATTACAAAGATGCCAATATGTACATAATGCAAGAATAAAAATTCAAGTGTGACCTTTTTGGGATATTTCAGATTTCTAATAGAGAAGACTGAAGAGGATTTAAAGAATATTAGGGGAAGAAGTGTCATCTGGCTTGCATCTTGGTGATAACCATAGGTCCTGGAAACCATCCTTGTTCAGTTACATCCCAGTACTCTTTCTGGCCCTGTAAAAAAGGACAGTGGGACTTTTTTAATCTAAAAGTATACTTCAAATATTTATCAAGTCAGTTGTGGGGGAGACAAGTTGCCAGCATTTTGTAGGATGGATATGGAAGTGGTGCACTGACGTGTTTAGAGCTATTTGGAGGTATCACATTGCTTCTTCATGCTCAGTGTGCAGAGATTTTTCTTAAAAGGTTTATATAATGTGTTGTCTATGTCTAGTGCTATAGCTGGGATTTCTAGATGAATGTTTCTAAAATCTTTGACATATGACAACTGAAACTTATTGATTGTAGTTCTTGGAGCAGAATACTAAGATACAGTAGTGTTGTTAATCATGGAGTCTGATGTAGTTCAACATATTACATCCACCTCTCGCCCCAGTGAGGCTGGCGCGAGACTTCTGGGCAGCTACGTGGGTTCCAGCGAGATGATAAATGTGTTAGTGGAGGCACAGATGCAGCTTTCTTAAAAGCTGTTGACAAGCACAGTCTCCCTGCTACCCCCCGGCCCCTCCCCAAAACCCAGTAAAAGGATCACCTTGAATTCTGTGCTCTGCAGACAAGGATTTCTTACAGGCCAGACTTCAGCAGTTTCCAGGTGCTTTGTGTTCTGCTTGAAGGTCTGCTACAGGAAACTGTCATCCCATACTTAGGCTTCTGTGTTGAGGGGGTGAGGTATTTACTTTATAAATGGAGCTTTCTGTTCTGTTTTGTGAAGTGAATTCAGTGGACCTGGAGTGACCGTTCTGTTTTTTACAATTGCAAGGAGCTGGAGAGTAGTCTGTGTGCAGAAGTACCAAAGGAAGTTGTTAGAAGTAGTAGCAGCTGCGAAGTGCATTTTCCGGAGGAAAGATGTGTATATACAGTCCCATGTTATAGTCTAACTGTAACAGAAAGCTGTATTTCTGAAACTATTTTAGCTCATTCCTTTTTTCATTCTTTTTGAAGGTTGTCTTGCAACTGAAGTGAGGATATTCAGCCAAATGACAGTATATGCTGGTGCTGGCTTCACAAGTGACCTGGAAAAATAATAGAAACACTTTCTACAAAGCTTCTACAAACTATTGATGCAATAAAATACAAAACTGAGTGGGTAGTATTGACTTGTAACCACATAAACTATTACTTGTTTGAAAACAGAAACATCTTATATCTGCTAGACTCAAATTATCTAAATTCAATATATAGTTGCTATCAGTACTGAAATTATATATAACTAGAATGATGTAGCTATTGTTATGATGTACACTTGCATATATGATTTTTGTTAAATTTCGGGGGCAATTGCACGTCTTCCTAGAAGACTAAAGACACCTCATTTATGTAAAACATTAGCCTTTCAAAAGGTGCAATGATAATGAAAAACATAACAAAACTGTGGCATTAATGTGTATATACGTACTTGTAAATAATAAACTTTTATGTGTCTGAATAACTGCAGTAATTTAATAATTATTAACCCCAGATCTTTGTTAAATACTAAAGTGCTTGTTTTTCAAGAGGCAAAACAAAAACACACACAAAAAAAAAAAAAAAAAAAAAAAAAAAAAAAAAAAAAAAAAAAAAAAAAACAGTGTAAAAGGTGAGTAGGGGTTAACTCAAAGGAGTTTCCAAAGGAGCCCATGTAGTCTGTCAGAAGGATATTCCCAGTCTATGCAGCAAGGGACATATCTGGTAGATCAGCATCTAAATCTTACTGAAATCAGAGTAGGAATTTCTTGTAGTAAAAAAAATTAGAAGCTATCTGCTGGAGAAGTCTACACTAGAAATTTAATGGCTTTGCTGTTTGTTTGTTTTTTTTTTTTTTTTTAAAAAAAATTCCATATCTGAGGAGCAATTATTTGTAATGACTTGTGCTTTAGTGTACAGGATCATTTGTACACCTCTGTACTTAACTTTGCCTTCTTCTACAAAATGTATGATAACCTACCTGCTTGGTCTTGTAAACTTTGTCATGGAGTTCTTCCATTTTATTTTGTTGTGCCGTATGTTCTAGTAGGGGCTAAGTGTGAAGTCACAGGATTGTATGGGGAAGAGAAGGTGCAGAGACTTTGCAGTTTTTTTTAAAAAGATTGTGTTAGTGTCAGTGTTCTCAATTCAAACTAAAACATTCAAACTGGAATTAATGTTTGCTTAACTTCAAAAAGCAAACAAACAAAAAAAAAATAACTAGAATAATTTGTTGCAGGTTGCCCTGTAGTCTGTTTAGGAGTACTCTGCTTTTTAACTGTAAGTGGTTTTATTGTTGATAAAGTGATAAAGACAAAAGGACTGAAAACTCCATTGACAGTGGTGGAAATAAGAAACATCTGACAGTTTGTTTTTGTCCAAATGTACACTGTCAAGTGCTGGACATCATAGATAGGAGACACTCAGGAGTTGATACATTTTTACAGTTTTTTAGAAATACTGTGAATGCGTTAAAATTACTAATGCTGAGGAGGTCTGTACTTCAAAGAATATAAAAAAAATGGACATGCTGAACAGGCATAGGAATATAATGCTGAGGACAACTCTTTAATGTTGGTATTATTTAGTTTTCAAAGACCATTGTTCAAAAATAAGTAGACTAATTCTTGTTTTCTCAACAATAAAAGGCCACAAATAATGTTTCATTTTTACATTCAAAATTTGCCACATACCTACCTGCTAAAAAACCAGTCCTTTAAAATGCAAATACTGCTTAAAAGTTTGTGTAATTTCTTAAAGTACAGACTTTAAGACAAAACAGAAATTTTACATAATTACATTTTTAATTCCTTATTTTAAAATAACTTATGTAAAAAGGGATATGTAATTGCACTGAGGGTGTGTGTGGTGTTTCATCTTTAGTATCATCTTGCGTTTCTGCAGCCCTTGACAGAAAAGGCTGAAGAGTATTTAATCTATTTTTAAAGTGGTTCCTATGACATATCAAACAAGTTGCCTTTTTTGAGTGCTAGATTTTACTGAGATCCTAAAACTGATGGTAAAAACAGGTGTTGTTTATACAATTGGCAAAACTCAGTGTTTTTGACAGTGAGCATGACAACTAGTGTGTGTGAATGGTTGTACAGGGAGAGGAACACCAGCCAAAAACAAGCTGAGAACTAGCAGCTAAAATATGATTATAATGAGGTGGTATTTGAAGGAAACTGGCAACCTGACTGTACATTTCTACAGAGAAACAAACCATCTTGTGCAAGGCCTCCAGTAAATTGAAAGGAAATGGGTGAAGCAGGAGAGCTCTAGTACTTTGTAGTGTTTATTAGAAAACATGGTCATTCTGGCTGTGCTCTGAACAGTAGGTAGGGTTAGGGCACGAAGGGTCTGCGACTATGACTGATGAGGCATTTGTGGAAATTGCCAGGCCCAGTTGCTGGAAAAAGCTAGAAATTTCCCAAGAAGTGGTACGTGGGTGTCAGCTTCAACACTTTGAATGCAGGTGGATATAGAAAGATATCAAAAGGGAAAGATGTATGTGGAATGGAAACATCTAAAGCAAGCTCCTTGACGTCATGGAATTGGAGCTGGCTGGTGAGGTAAGTCCAGCAACGCACACGGGGCTGGAGAACAGGCACTGAGGTAAGGAACTTGGAATTTGGTCTTGTTCATCTGTTTGCTCATGAAGCAGAAAACATTATTGAAGTTCAGTCAATCTTCCTATACGGTATGTAGATCAAAATCACCTAGTTTCCCTTTAAGGAATGCTAGATTTCTTGTTTGTCTCCGTTCTTTGCCTTGCAGATAGGCATTTCAGTATCAATTTTAACTACATGTTCTTGGCCAGATTGAAGGGGCTGCTGGCAGCTCTGGGGGAGGCTCCAGGGAAAAGACAAATCACTGCAGCAAGGGGCTCTTCCCTGTAGGTGACGTATATTGGGCCCTGCTGCAAAATGTGGTGTTGGGAGCTCTTTTCTTGCTGGAGGTTGTGGCTTTTAGCTCATGACACAGCCCAGTTTGGGGCACACTGCTCAAATCCAGCCTCACACAAAGTCTCTTCTGTCAAGGGCAAAGTCATTGCTTAGCATTCATCAGGCTTGTGTGTGTGTGTTCTGTTGTTTTTTTTTTTTTTTTTTGTATACCCAAGTATTTTTAGTTAGCACTAAAATATTAATAATCTAAATATTTAAATTTGACTGAGCACATTAAACTGTCCCATTTTGAGTGAGACAATGTGTGCCAGTTCTTATTTTGGCTATTAATGCAGTGCAAATATTAAACTATTTGTAGTTATGAGGGTAGGCATAGAAGTTGTACTCAAATCAGAAGAGCCTTTAGGTTGGATTAATATTTACCCTGAGGTATCCTAAATTATACATAATGTCTCACTAAACTGTTAAAATTGTGCAACTCATTAATAGAATGGGGCGATTAAAGATAATGGAAAATAAGATGCAGCTGAGGAGACCAGAATTTGGAATGAGAGGGGGCTTTAGACCCCCTCACAGAAACTGTTAGGTAAAAAAATGACATTATGGAAAATGAACTAGATGTACATGGGAGAAGACTGAATCCTCTCTTGATTACAGCTTACTAGTGCTTCCCTGTGGTGAGGTGATGGTAGATGATGGAAATCAGCGTTTTTGACCAGGATGCTGGTGGTTAATCTGAACCCTAAGCCTGAGGAGAAGAAATTCATGAAGAGCAGTTTATCCAAAAACACCAGGGAATCCTAAGACTCAGTTATGTGACCTTTTCTTCAGTGGAGTAAGGAAAACTTTGGGAATTCCTGTGCAGACCTGTCCTGTGATCTGTTTCCAGACACCTGCTATCTCCCGAGAAAATATGTTGTAATTACCAGCCAACAAAACCAAGAAGTCAGGAAGTTTGACCACTCTTGATCTGGAGTATTCCTTAGCAGTCATTTCTAGGAATGAACACACCTTTTCTTCTGTTTGTTTTATTCGAATGTATACAAAATTAGAGATGGCACAATTGTTCTTGTATCAATTCAACTTTGCTACTATGTGGAAATAACAGAATTCCGGTTATATCCAATGAGCTGTCTCCTGAGTTGGGAGCTTGGTGGAATTTGTCTCTGTTGTCTTTAGACTCCTTTGAAAATCCCTGCCTCACTGAAAATGTGAATTGACTTACATATCCTTGAAGACACTATGAAAATATTTCCTATTACAATTAAAATGATGCAATAGAGTTATAATCCTTTAAAGTTTTTTCTTCAATTTTCTGTAGACTTTTAAGGCTGAAAGACTATAACGTAAGTGTGGAGTCATACTGTCTTACTTGGAGATGGTGTGCTGGAGTAGGCTACCAGTATGTGGCAAGAAATACAGTAAGACTAACTTTTAATTCTATTCAAATGAAATAAAACTGGGCAGGGAAAGATGACTGGTGATACACAAATTCTTTGTGCAGTTCTAAGAACAGTGCTTTTGGTGAAGATAATATGCAAGAACAGATCTGTTCTGGTCCGAATGTGGTAAGGCTCTTTAACTTTTTTTTCAGAATCTCAGACCTAGAAGTACTCAGTGGACGAGTATCTTGCTTTTACAATAAAGCATCATGGCAACTGCAGTTCTTGCAGCCAACAAACTTGAGAAGGAAAAACAAGTTTTGGTAATCTAGTTTGAGATAAAGTTATTGTATAAATTAGTGGACATAATACAGCCAATAAACAACATTGAAAAGAATAAATGTGATGGGAAAGACCATTCTGGACCACTTGTCTATCACATTAACATCAGTCAAGTCGGGGATTTTGACTTTGATCTGGGATGTCCTTCTTCGCAAGTGTCCCTTTTTGTGAAGTCTGTGCCTGTCCAGAGCGCCCCTGCTGCAGAGTTCTCTGCTGGAAGTGGTTCTTCTGAAGGGAAGGCCGGCACTGCCATACGAATACATGGTAGCTCTTGGGTCATTGAGGCTTGTGAATGTGTCTGAGCTGCTCACTTCATTTCTTAATCCCAGTGGACTCAGAAGAATGTTTCCATGGGCATCAACCTGTGTCAAGGAAGGAACTTGAATTAGATAAATTCTTTAGTCAGTCCAAGTCGTCCCCTAAACAAATAGGTACCCTTTGGGTCAAAGGCAGCTTCTGTGATTGCAGTGACAATCATATTTTCTATAATGTTGACAAAGTTTAAAAAAAAAAAAAAAAAAATGAATACACTTCCCTGACTAGAATGGAAAGTGGCTAAATATCTTCCATTCTGACACAATGTTTTGGTCTTGTGCCTCTTAATTCAATTATAGTTACCTCATCCTTCTTAAAGTTAGGCTCTTCTTACTTTGTCTTTAGCTTAGATCCCATTCTTTATGAAATGTTGCATTTTCATGTCTGCTGACCTGACACTCTAAGCTTTCATATGCTCTTTGCGAAAATAATAAGTTTCTCTCTGTCAATTCTATACAGTTTTAGTGCTGTGGGTTTGTCTTGAAGCGTGTTTGCGTTGATGGATTCATATGAGGAACATGTAGCTACACGTGCAATTTATCAATCAGTCCTTGCAAAATGCTTGTGAAGCATTTTGTAGAGACAATGTATTCTGGAAACAGATCCCTGCTCCCTACAGTGCACCATTAACTGTACATCAAGTGCACATGGAATAATCCATTTAATGGAGTGAAACCTTAAATGCCATTGCGTTTTCATCTGTTGGTGCTGAAAGTAGTTGTTTCAAATAAGTTTATCACACGAAGCAGTCAGGGCACTGCTTCGAGTACCTGAATAAAAAACTGGAAACTGTAATGAGTATGTACATGCCTGGCACAAACAATATATGCTACTTTTACTACAACTACCTTTTTCATGCATGAATATAACTAAATAAGAATGACAGCATAACTGATGACAGAGGGTTTACTCTTTCATGGCTCTGTAGTTCTCTACATGTGATTAAAACCTCTTTTTGGAAGATGTATTTGTTGTTTCCAGGATGACTTGTGACTTCTCTGTGAAGACTTCCCAGATATTTAAGCTTCCCAAATACTTCAACTGTTGCTATAGTTTGTATCAGGGAAAATACATATTGGAACACGGGCCTTTTATATGGAACCTGTAAGCCTTTGCTTTAAGGCTTGGGTACTAAAACATGTTCTTGGTGAACTCTGGCCTTGGTCCTACCCTGAATATAACCCACACCGTGGTCGTCTGGAGACGACTTAGTACAAATGAGAAATAAAATAATCTGTTGATAACATCTGTGAAGCCTCGTACACATGTGCAGCCTCTGGAAGTCCAGTGTTTTGTTCACACTCTGGCTTTTTGCTCTTTGATGAAACAGCAGAACTGATAGGGCAATCTACAGCGGGCAAAATCCGGTCTCCAGAAGTTGCGGTAAGTGAAAGCTGGAAACCGGTGAAAGTGTCATTTCTGCTTAGCAGTGTTGCTCCTTTTCGTTGCCAGAATTGCCTATCTGGCTTGTGTGTTTACTTAACAAAAGTTACTTACCATGAGTTTCTTGCTTAGTAACATCTGAATGTACTCTTAAGTGAAAATAGTGCAAGTAATAAGTGAACCATCATGCTGACTGCATGGAAACCAGACTATCAGCTCCACAGGAAGAGCCCGGCAACATTCTCTGTCAATGGATTGGCCTCAAATCTTCAGATCTGGTATGGGTTTTTACTGACCTATTTTAATTTTTTTTTTTTTTTTTTTCTCTCTCTCCGCTAGCCATTGGGCAGATAGGTAGTAACAGCACTGAGTTGTGAATCAATATAAAAAAAAAAAAAAAAAAAAAAAAAAAAAAACCAAAACCTTCCTCCAAAGATGAAAGGTTCAGGAGGCAGGCTGCCCTGTTGGAATAAATGCCGTAAAGATGTCACAAACCGATCTTCAAAGAAGCAGGTTATGTTCCACAAGGATAAGCTTATTCGTGTGTGGATTTACTTGGGGGAGCCTGAGCTGGTTGTGCTACTGGCTCCAACCCTTTTCTGTTTCCAGTGGCCACAGCACTGAAGAAAATCACGTGTTTTCCTTGGAGCCCATGCATAATCTTGCCTTTCTATACCAGGTGTTTTGCAATTCATAGAAGGCTCGGAGGGAAGGTATGGAGCTGTGCAGAACTAGGGTGCAAAGGGCCATCTGCCACGTGGCTTGCTTGGCGACTTGTGAGCCTTTGGTGGCTCAGCCCCTTTTCCACTTGCTTTGTGATTGAACCCTATCCATGTGTTGTGTCTGGAAACAACCAGCTGTACAGAGGGAGCATCTAAATATTTTGTCATGGTGTGGTTTGTTCTAGTTATCTATAATTATGATGGTTTCCTCAATGACATTGCATTTTGACAAACAGATGACAAGGAGATATAAGTGGACTTTCTTTTATTTGAAAAAAGAGAAAACTTGTTTACTACAATTTACTAGTTTTCAGATATTAAGATAAAATGACATATATAGTGAAAGTGGAGAGGCCTTATTTCCACCTTCTTCAGGTTATAGAGCAAAACACAGCCATGTATGAAGCAGTCCTGAAGCAGTTCCATTTGGTCTTCTCTATAGTCTGTTAATGCCATGGTCAGTTTGAGTATTGCTCACGTGTCTAATATTTTGATGAAGAAAGAGGAATTGTTTTTTTTCAGGGTATGTATGTCAGGTGAAAATGAACAGTATTCTTCACCTGGCACAAAGAGAAGAAGCACTGTTAAATATCTTCTCATGATTATAGGTCCCTATCTGGATATATGATATGCATCAGGAGAATAAAAGGGAAGTCAGTATCCCGTAGCTGTACATACTTACAGATGCGCTTTTATGCTCTGAAAGAGCTTTCATCTACAAATCATCATAGTACAAGTTAAAAATGAGAAAAGATGAGGGAAAGAGGGTGGTAGCTGTCTTCATTAGTGATCACACAAGTTTACTGTGTGCCATTGTTCTGGTCAGGTGCATTCTTTCTGTTAAAGACAGAAATACTGCAGGACATCAGCATTTTCCTTGCTGATTCATGTGAATACTTACAAGGTCAGGCATGCAATGCATTTCCATCGAGCTAGCAAAATCCATTGGTACCCCTTTAGTCATGTGTGTTTCATGAGCTGTATTATAGAGAGAGCAGTCCTAAGCCATTTTCAGTACCAGAATGGAAATGTAGTCTAAGTGAACAATTTAAAATGCTACAGAACCTGTATATTTTGCAGTCATTGTTGGAAAAATGCTGGTATGTGCTGCTCTGAAAAGTTCATGTGCTCATATAAATGTATTCCAGCCTGTTTTTGAATACTGTTCTCAGTGTAAACTCTTTACCGGTTTAAGATTTAGGCAAAAGCTTTCAATTACAAGTTCTATTTGTGTGTGATTCAAACCAAACAGCCGAATGTATAGAAAAAACACTTACCTGCACTGTGACTCTTATCCTCTACTCGGATCAATGCATTGGAGCCACGTAGTAAAGGCTGACTTCTGAAGAAGTGTTTTTTCATTCTTCATGATCCCTTACTTTGCTTCTTTTCACCTAAGTTTGGTTAACTCAGGATCTGTTGAGGTGGCTGGTAACAGATTGGCTTTTTCTCCTTCCCCATCTCCCAAAAAAATGGATGGACAGTATCGGCC
Source organism: Microcambeva ribeirae (assembly GCA_035222435.1). Lineage (NCBI taxonomy): Eukaryota > Metazoa > Chordata > Actinopteri > Siluriformes > Trichomycteridae > Microcambeva > Microcambeva ribeirae. The sequence continues at coordinate 6,543 of JAYECN010049436.1, read as the reverse complement.
CACCTAACAGAGTCGTAACACGGCAGCTTATCTCCTCAGCTCTATTGAGCAAAACACTTTCTGGGACTCTGGAGTCTGGCACAAGCCTGGACTAAATTTGTGCATTCACTTAGTAACGCATTTCTAACATGTTGGGACAGAAAGCAAATGCAGATTTATAATGGGTTTATGAGTTTATTTGAATGGGGAGCAGGATTATTCTGTTAATGCCTGTCTGTGATAGTGTGGCTGCTGGGACACAGCCTTGGAGTGGACACACAACTCTAGCATCAGTAACATCAGAGTTTCTGAACACTTCCTAGAATCCTATGTACTGACTTCTTTCTTCAGACTCAACTGAGATAAGATCTCATTAATATATTGGAATAGATGGAATATATTGTAATATAGTTGGAATATATTGTAAGAAAAGCAGGGAGCAGCAAAAAGGCTCAGTAAGCTATACTTTTTTTGCTTTGCTGGACTGAGGGACTGAGGGAAATGTGTATTCATGAAAGCCTGGAATAAGTTTACAGATGTTTGCAAGTGCTCAGTGACATATTGTTAAGTTAAACATTTTCCCTGGAAAAAGTGTTTATAGTATCCGCTTCCTAGAGTTTCGGGTTGGCCTAAGTGGTTGATTAGTCTTACAGATTTCACTTGGCAGATGCGGGGAGCCTTAAAAAATGGTGCTCTGGACTATTTTTCTTACAGTTTTTTTTCTAGGTTTTCTGAGTTTTTTATTATTTATTTGCGATCGGACAAACCGTGTGTTGCTGTGATCCGTTTAAATATTATTTTTCTCTAGAAAATTTTAAGTGCATTTGCATATGTGTTCAAACTACATTTCTCCCTCTATCCTCATACACATGAACATTGTCAACATTATCATTTCAGAAATGGCTGAAAAGTTAGTTTGAATATTTTACCTGGACTCTATTTGTATTCAGTCGGCCCTTCTTGCCTGTGGCTTGTCCTGCCTTGTCTGCTGACTTTGTTTGACGCTGGGGTCCTTTACCGAAGAATATGTAATTTACAAAGGCGTATTCCAGCAAGGCCAAGAACACAAACACAAAGCATCCCATCAGGTAAATGTCAATTGCCTTGACGTATGGTATCTTTGGCAATGTCTCCCTGAGGTGGGTGCTGATTGTGGTCATGGTCAGCACAGTTGTGATTCCTGAGAAAGGAAAAATGAACATTAACTAAAAAGACAGTGGAGGAGATCTGAGTGTGAAAGGTATAATGATGCCATTGCTTGGCTACCATATAAAGGAATGCATTTCCCAGAACAAGGTAGGGAAATATTGTAACTGGTAGTAGTGTACTAGCACGTTACCTATCCTAGGTAGTACAAACAAGTAATCCAAGGTTAGTGACACAAAATATTGTGCATCTATGCTAAGATGTCCTGCCTTCTTAGCAGTACATTACAAAGTTAAATCTGCAGATCTACTGATAGTAACTCCTTTTTTTCCTGTTCCTGTATGACAGAGGGTGAATGAAATTGCCTACAAGTGTCTAGGGATCCCTAGCTCCTATCTCAGTATATATTGCTTCAACTGCTACAAAGAAAATGTAATTTACAGAGATATTCTGGCGTTAGCTGATTTGAATAGCACAGAAATTTCAGAATAACCCAGTCTTTGCAAGGACGTCCTTTTCGCTTTTCTTGGAGTAGTAGCATTGCTTGACTCATACAGTGGATTTCACCGTCCTGAGGAACTGGAATAAGTGTCCAGTTGAAGCTTGAGGAAAAAATAAAGGACTGGGAGCAGAGGGAAGCTTTATGATTTTAGTCACTGGAGAAGAGAAGGTGATATGTTTGTGCAGAAACAGCTTTTCCTAGTAAAGGGTGTTCTGTGAAGTGAAACGTTCCCATCTCATCATGTTATTCTTCACTGTTCTGTTCATTTTTATCCTGTTATGTTGGAATGAAATTATTTTACACTGTGCTGTAATCACAGGTCTCTAGTATATCTAATAGCTCTAGGCACAGGTATAATGAGATGAATTTAAAGAAGGGGATAAAGTATTGTTCTGCCATTAGGTTTTGAAAAGCAAGTCTGCCTTAAAGCACACACAGAGCAGAAGATCTTGATTCTTACAGTAAATTGTAGCAAGTAACATGGTGTGGAGGATAAGTAAACATGTATGTAAAACAGGTTTATTATATTCAATTGTCAGTAGGATCGTATGTATTTATTCCAACCATATATCTGTCCTGAAGTGACTCCTTTTAACATCAAAGTTGTTGATACAGCGCAATATAGAGACCTTTAGATACTTGCATTAGACCTTCACGCGTCAGATTCAGAGATCTTTATGGCATTTGGAAACCAGTCAGGATCTCCCACGTGGGCAAGGTGACATTTGCATGAAGATCTAAAGCTGCGCTGCTGGGCAGACTGCTAAATGATGTATTATTGGTCAGGACCAGCCTGACAACTCTGTGCTGCTTAGAGAGCTAAAAAATTAGGTGTTGTGTTGCGACATGACTTGGAGAAGAATCAGCCAAACGTGAGTGTGATATCAAGTGTTATTCTACTTCACAGGATTTAGCTAATACTAACCGTAAAAATTAACATCACGCAAACACTGTGTTCTTTGACTGTGCAGGCTAGCAGGAAGATCGCTTAACGCTTCTGATATCAGTCACATGGGAGTGGTGCTAGTGTGCTTAAAAAGAAAAAGCATCTACACATACCAGTGCATAGATTCTGGAAAAAAGTTACCTAGAGCGACTCTGGCTGCAGAAGCATCATAATTGATCCAAAAAGATACCCATGACAGAATTGTGATCAACGTAGAAGGCATATAGGTTTGCAAAATGAAGTATCCGATATTCCTCTTAAGCCGGAAACTGAGGGATAATCGAGGATATGCTCCTGAAAGAAAGAAGTTGGATAATGACTAGTGCCTAAGAAAAGTTAGACATTGATACTTCTATGTTTTTTTTTTTTTTTTTTAATGGATAGTGCTTACCTGTTGTAAATTCCACTCTCCTTGATACCATCTTGTAATCAACAATAGAAAATTGTGGGAGCTCAATGTTGTTAACTCCTGTTACTGCAGAATCTCCTCCATTCCAGTAAAATTCAATATCGTCAGTAGTGTATCCATCTGAAATAGGCACAATTTGACCATTGATTTTTTTGTTTGTTTGTTTGTTTGTTTTTGTTAGTTTAAATAGCTGCAGTCGAAGTTGAAGGAGCTCTCCTACTCCAGTACTGGAAAGTTGGTTTCCCAAAGGCAGGTGCTTGAATCAGGAATTCAATCTTTCTGTTTTATGAAATTTCTTTAATATAGAGGTCACTTAGCTTTATATAAACACGGGGACATGCCTGAGTAGGGAAAGCAAGAATATTAGAAAAGAGGGACAGAATTTAAGATTAAAGTTCAACTTTTAGTTACTTCTGCTAAGACAACCTATATTTCAAGCTTGATTCACTCTGTTTGCCAGTAGACAAGTAGCATAAGCAAATCTCTTAAAGAGTAAAATTTACTGGTGCAGTAAAGCCAGGTTCAGTTCCCAGCTTTACTTCTAAGCACCTATGTAGTTTATTAAAAATACAAAGTTTGGATCTAGTGGAGACACCTGAAAGAGAATTCTAGGTAGAAAAATTTAAGTGCCTTCACTATTACCCGATTACGTCTGTCTGAGCTGTAGTTATCCCTCTGATATCTGTGCAGTACTTGGTATTTTAATTAGACCATGCCATCTTTCATCTTCTGTTATCACAAAGCATTTTCTATCCACTTAAAACTAGCATGTTTCCTGTCTTCTAAGTGATTTTTTAATTTACAGCTCAATTGAAAATTAGCTTGTGATTTCTAGCCTAAAGAATATTAACATTTACAAATGTATCTTGATTAAAATCAAAAGTGCCTGAGTTTCAAAATCTCACAATTGAACTTTTCTGAACTAATAACAGTGGTTTCAGTTTACTGCATATTACTACTTTTTCCATAAATCCTTTAGAGGGAAGAGCAATATCTCATCTATTTTAGGCTTCCCTTAAAGTGTTAGATTTAATCAGGTTTAAATCACATAACATACTTCAAATAGAAATGTGTTTGAACTCAAAGCTTTAGAAACCTTGACAGTAGTTTTGCCAAGTGAACAAACTGCAGCATCAGAAACCTCTATACATTTAAGAATTTATCCTTTTATATATGCTAGTAATGAATTTTATAGGTAGGGAAATTAGACTTGTCTTTTCTTATGATAGTATCTTGTTACAGCCTCATCTCTGGAAGGCTGACCACATGCAGAACAAGCCTGTAGTTTCCTTGGTAACAACCAGAGCTTTCACAAGCTGTTCCCTGATTCAATAGATTGCTTAGAAATTCTGTAATTATTGAATAAATCTTTTGGTGCAAGTATACAGTGATGGGTTGAGAAAGGTTAAGGGTTCACATATCTTATTTGTGAGCTGCTCAGCATCACGGTTTGCCAGCCATCAGAATTGCTCCTGAAACCATACTGAGCTGTGTAACACGGATCATTGCTATTTACTTAAACGTCTGTGCTTCTGTACTTAATGCTGAGGTATTTGAAATAAACTGTCTCGGGGCTGTCATGCAAGACTCTGTGCGTGGTTGGCTTTCGTTCCTTTCAATCAGAAGCTGGCAGTTTCTCATCACAAAAGGTTGACATCTTCTTGATACTGTGACTTTAGTAACTGTTTTAAAGACATATCACACAAATTATGTGACTGACATGCTTTGTGCTACATGAACCACGTGTATTGTGTCGTCTAGAATGATTCAAGATGAAAATCAAAGCTGCAAAGTCTGTTTAAAATGACAGGGCTGAGACTATCAGGGAAGCATTTGGATTCTGCTACTTCTTCGGGCATTGCAGGCTGGGACCAAGGAACAATGTCTAGTGTCCAGCAAGCCCTGACTTTATTTGCTGTCTCCTTGAACAATCCCTGCCACTGTCTCTACAATTCCTTTCCCCTCTTGAGAACTGTGGGAATGGTCTGAGCTCCCTGTTCAGGCAATGTGTCTCTCCCTCAGCTCTTCATCTTCACCCCCTTCTCTTTCAAATACTCTGCACCGATGGTCCAGCTCCCTGCTAGTCTGTCTCAGTTCTGGTGTTGTGTCCAGCATAAAGTAGGGTCTTGAAATCCACAGCATGATCCAATGCAGCTTCCTCCTCTATACAGCCAAAGAACACGCAACACTCGCCCTCATCGCAGTCTAGGTGCATTTCTGCAGAGCCAAGCTGCAGTATAATTTACTGTTGCAGTGGCAGATTAAATTCCATTCCCTGAAGATGAATCCCTCCTAGTTGGACCTTTGCAAAAACAGGCTGCCAGGATTTTGTAACATGGGTAAGCTGAACTTTTCACTAGTTTCAGTCTTGGAAATGTTTCTGTGACTTTGGCTAAATTGTTTTCTTTAAAGACAACCCCTCAAACCTGTTACATATAAAGTCCATCAGCTAAAAACGAGTGCCTTGCATGAAAGACTTCAGCTAAAAGCAAACCAGCTCCTGTCAGGCTGCCATTAACCTTTTCAACCTCAAAGATTTCCAGATACTACAAAAATGGATCTGGTATGAGCTACAGCTGTCTCTAACATGCTGATTTGTTCTTTGAATTTATTGCTAGTTAAAGTTGGGAAATTATGAGAAATAGAAAATGATAATTTTTTCATTCACAAGCAGTGACAGTCATTGGCTCTGTCTTCAGAATGACTGAGCAGCAACATCCTTCTGTGTTTCTGTATAGATAGCAACCTTAATATGATCACAATCTCCTTGAAAGTCATTGCAGTAACTGTTAAATAACTGTACTTCCCTGAACTTTCCATTTCCTGATGTGAGATGAATTTTGCTCTGTGGTGCCTTTTGTCGTGTGCTTAGCACACGTTGCTGGGAAGGTGCAAGGAGCTGCTTTCATGGCTGAAGATGACTCACAGGTGATTAGGGTTGAAGGCCTCGATATTCTATAGGCATTGAGAGTGCTTTTTACTTTCCAAACTAGCAATTTAAAGAGTGAAACTGATCTGCAGTTCAGAATAGAGTTAGGGAACTGCTCGTTCTTTTTGCTATTAAAGTGGAGAGGCGCTTGAAGTGAGGTGAGTGAGAAAAGTCTCCTTTGGAGATGCTCTAGCTTCTGGCTAGCAGGTAACGAAAAAAAAAACATTTCTAGCAGTGTACACCCTTAACCTTTACAAGAGAAGAAAAGCTATTTGAATGGGATAAAGAGAGGTCACATTCTGTGCAGTGGCCAGCTCTGCCATGATGATTTGTTCATTGAAACTATCCGCACTGCTCCAGCTTCCGCAGCTCTTCCCCGCAGCCACAGCTTTTGCCCCTGTGGGACTTGTGCTCTGCAAATGCATCCATGCCACGGCTTTAAAATGGGTCTGTGTCTCCGGACAGCGATACTTACAGCTCTGGTGATGTCAGAGCGCGAATCTGGTGGAAGTAAAATAGGGGGAGGCTGAGATGCTCTCGCTTTAACTTGAGTTTAGCCCCGTTTCCCAAGCGTGTGTCAGGCGCTGGTGACACCGCTGTAGCGCGGGGTTCGGCCGCGCCGCTTCCCGCGC